>JBBPMZ010000708.1:0-11081 GCA_038090575.1 Tylopilus cf. pernanus | reverse complement strand
CGCGTCGCATGGAGCCTACCGGGATCAGGAAGAATAAAACACACCAGGCGTTGGGTAGAGCAAACCACGCACATACGCAAGCCACCACGTTAAGGCGAGTCGCGACTCGGTGATAGAGTGGGATTGTGTCACGTGGGCTGTGTAACAGGCGTCACTGACCAAACTGTTCGTACCTTATAATTAGTATGTAGGAACTCAGTTTAGGCGAGCCGCAGCAGCCCCCCGAACGCTGCTTCCCCCCGTGCTTTCTTTCACCCACCCATCGCTTCCGGTCGCAGAGCAGCGCCCCCGCTGGAGTCCTCTTTCACTCGTCCGTTGCGCCCCGCTCTGGATCAGCCTCGCATCTGCTTCAAGGGACCCAACCCACACACCTGTCGTGGCAGTGCATTGGGCCGGAAGCCCTCGTGGGCTTCGCCCACCTCATAGCTACCCTCTCCTCACCCTTTACCTCTCTCAGCCACGAAAGCGATCGGAATTCATGTATTGTATCCTTGATAGGTAAGTTCGAGCAGTGTCTAGGGTCGCACAGCATTGCACATGATAACCTAGAGCACGGCTATCCGGCGATTTTGAACTTATCGGATTACAGGAGTTCGAAGCAAGTACCTCGGCGTTTACCCTTACAATGCCTCTGCCGACGTCACCCCAATCATGTTTGCTACTCGGGTATCTGAGAAATGATCATGGTGCAAACGATCTTCCCTCCTTGTCAGCGGGACGCTCAAGGATTATCAGTTCGAAGGGTTGCAGTAGATGGTGAGTTTGTATAGCAATAAGTTGGATGGTATCTTGGCAGACAAAATGGTACGCTTTCCTCGTACCTAGCATATATGCGTGCTTATCTCATTTCTCAGGGTCTCGGAAGACGATCCAAACGATCTCCCTCGTCACCTTCCTCATCGGGGTCAAGAAGCAACGTGGACCTTACATCGTCATCGTTCCACTCAGCACCATGACGAACCTCGGGTGAATTTTCCAAGTTGCTCTCTTGCACCCTGCCCAATCTTTTTGCTACAGGCCACAGAGTAAGTTTTTTCTCCGCTCGTGCTCAAAAAGAATCCACTGATCGTATGTGAATCTGTAGGTCCGTATCTTCTTCCAAATGACGAAGGTTAAGGATATTATAGAAGACTTTATGAAAACGATGGGCTCGAAATATCTTTGGTTGGACGGTGGGACAAAAACAGAAGAGCGTGCGGGCTATGTAGCAATGTTCAATGCGAAGGACTCGGAGTACAAGGTTTTCATTCTATCAACGCGTGCTGGCGGTTTAGGGCTGAATTCGCAGACTGCTGATACGGTCACCATGTAAGTATCTTGTGACCAGTTACAACACCCACACTGACCGCATTTACCCCGGGGCTGTAGTTTTGACTCTGATTGGTGGTTCAATTTACTGACAGGATGCCCCAACTGACCGACTCCTCTACCAGGAATTTTCACGCCGACTTGCAAGCTCAGGATCGTACACATCATGTCGATCAGACAAAAGCCGTTCGTATCCTTCGTTTTATCACCGAAAAGAGGGTGGAAGAGGCGCTGTACGCCCGTGCACGATGTAAACTTGATATCAACGACAAAGTCATTCATACTGGTCGCTTCGATAACGAGTCTACGGTGGAAGAACAAGAAGAGTTCTCGGTGAGTATCATTCCGAAACTCGCGCCCTTCCTCTCTACACTGGATTTCTTCCAGCATTCCATTCTCAAAGCGGACCAAGAGGAAGACAATGAGGAGGCGGGTGATATGAATGACGACAAGATGCTCGCTCGTAATGACGAAGAGGCCGAAATTTTTTGTGTGATGGATATTGTTCGCGAACGAGAAGCACTCGAATACTGGTGGGCCCGTTGAACAGCGGAAACGCGTTGAATATCCAAGGAGCAGCAGCGTCCAACTGCTTTGTGGAAATCACAGTAATTTTTTTGACGTCACAATACCTAGGACAATTATCCTCCCGCGCGCGCAATTGTCGTACTTAGATTACTTACTTATCTACTTGCGATTTGAGAGCATCCTCAGCGAGTCCCCTTCAAACTCAGAACAAAAATGCCGTAGATGTTCCTTGAGCATCCCTACAATGTAACAATGTAACAGTGTGCTAATTAATTACTTTCAGCACTTTGTTGTTGGCGACCAAGAGAGTGCCAAGTCTGGTTAACTCAGGCGCACGACAATTTGCTGATCCGAGCCAGCCTGGCCCATTGCATGGCGAAACAATGATTTTTCATTATCTAAAAGGACACGTCGTTTGGTTGTAACAGTAAAGAAGAACATGTCGTCATAAGTTAGTAAAAGTACATGTAGTAGCACAACAACGAAGTAAATGGCACAGTCCCCTTCGATAATAGATTCGGGATGCTTGTGCATAGCAAGACCAATTAACACTGTCAATACTGTCATCACCGGATTTTGCATTGTTCCCAGAGGGAAAACGCACCGTTCACAACCGGCGCTCAACCCTCAACGTTCAACGTCAACTCCAGCTGTGCCACTTGGCCGGTGTCGCTCAAGAGCAATCATCAGGATCTCAAGGAATCTCTTGTATCCTTCTGAACCGACGATAGCGATAATATCGCTTGCAGAATCCTCATACTCTTCCTGTGCATCATCCGCGGAACAGTAAGCTTCTCGCCTTTTGCTCACGGCTATGGCCCAGCGCTTCAGCATTTCAGCATAAGACAGAGGTCGTCCACACGGCGGCAACTACCGGTGAGGTAAAAGGCGCAATGTCAACACTAGTAAGGTCATAAGCGAGTAGCGAACCTTCTCGTAGATGGCCTCACGCAAATGTGGATCAAAGACAGCAACCTCAGTGTCTCTTGGTGAATGCTTGCACGAGGCCGACTCGGTAGACAGGGTGGAAGAGGCCATCTTCGTTGTAGCTTGCAATGCGTGAAAAAAGTTGGTTGGTGCATCTGGGTCTTACTTAAGTACCTATCGGAGAGGTGCAACGTAAGACAATCACAATCGTGCATAACTCAGAGTGTCGGTCTCACATTGCGACTTCACACTGTCGGTTTCCCACCGTCGTCTTCCCACCGTCGCCTTCCCACCGTCGCCTTCCCTCGTCACCTTCCTGCCGTCATGGTCATCCTACAGGGCAATTCTAAGATGCTTGCGTTATCTAAAGGTTTTTGTGATTATTCCCGACTTAGCCCTTAAGGCTCCAAAACACGTGTAAGTGAACGTTTGAACCCCCACTCAGTTTAGTGACGATCATTACGGATCAAGGTTCAGAGCTCCTTTCCTCCCCCTCGAATCCAAAAACACGACACGATTAAGGTTCTCGATCCAACATTGTACTAATGATTCATTGAGTTCGTCACACCGAGTCACGAGTAAGTAATAGCCCACCAGTGACGATGCACCCCCGCCCAACGATCACCATTAGTCAAGTCGATGGGTTGTCGGGTAAGAGTCCATCGTTCTTTCTACGGAGGCAGCGAGCCTATAAAAGGAGTAGTATGGTAAGAGTATTCAACACTTTCTACTTCGTGCACGACTCGTATGGACTCTTACCACACCTCTGACTCAGGCTTAGGTGGACCCCTTCGCGATGAACTGAGTCTCAGTGTCTCGAACCCTTTCGCCCAGCTTGTTTCCGATGGACCTCTGGCCCCGAACGCAGGCGCAATGTGGGATTTTTTTATGCAAGGGATTGTTAACGATATACCAGGATTGGTTAATCCCCCCGAACACGCGTTACTACCCCCCGCCTCCCCAGGACAGAACAACGTCGTTATTCGACCCAACGACAACCATGATGTAGATATAGACTCTGTAGCCCTCGATTTTGCAAGGCAACATCGCAGTAAGTATTGCTTACTGAATTTCTGACTACTTAACTCAAGCATTACAGCTGCCCTTACTCTCCTCTTTGACGGAATTGGGCTCACCGGCTGGGTCCGACTTTGCGATCGTCTGCTCCTCAAATATATATCCCGCATGGGCCTGGAAAGCCTGAGGGCCTTTAAACGGAGGGATAAGGAAGAGATCATCACCTGGCTCCTCTTGGAATACGAGGATATGCTCCGCGAGGGGTATTCTTTTGAAGACCGTGAGTTCTCGTTTTGTCTCTGCTTCCACCGGTGTTTATACACATCTAGGAGAGATCCAGCTGTCTATGACCGTAAAGGGTCTCGTGATCACCAAGACAGGCCGATCGCTCATCAACAATCAGCCGTTCCTCGACAATTTGGTTCACATGGTAATGTGGCCATTTCTTTACCCCAGAACTTTTGACACTTAAATGAGACCTAGATCACGGAAGACATGCACCGTGTTGTCTATGCTGCGTGGCTGATGGCGGCAAAAAGAATCGTGTCGATTATTTGCCCGGATCAGACGAACGACTCACTAACTCAAGCACGATCTTTCTCCAACCACGCCACCTGTCATGGGATATATACGTACAATTTTTTCAATGATTTAGATGCCTCCTCCGATGCGCCGGTATGTCACTCATTTGTCGAATCAAGCGTTTTAACGTCATTAAGTGCCCAGGGCAAGCTATTCACTGGCGAACAGGCACGCAGTGCGATTGCGTTGGCTCTTCGCACTGTGACATCACTTGTCGATGAAGAGTCTACGCTATTCGGAATATTTGAGTGTGTTCGTGGTGAAGACAACATACTACACTATTGCCTCCTTCGGTCGTCATCTTGCCATACAACGAATGTTGTATCATCACTGGTAAGTTGGATTTAATATCTATTTGTGTGATTAAATCTTATTTTGATCTAGGTACTGCTCGTTCTCAACAGTAAAGTCAAGAGTCGCACCATTCCCACCTTATCGGAGCGAAAGCTGGCCGAACTCAAGAATATATTTGATGAAAACAAGGAGACATTTCACCAGGTGGTAGCATGCTCTCAAGATGACGTGCCTATGGCAATGCAGCTGATGTTCAGACGGAATTTACTGGACATCCTCACTGTCTCTTGACTTTGTAATTGCGTTTTTCACCTCTCTTGTATTTTTGTATCGTAGTTCTGAGCGAATGTGACGCGGTTAGTACTAGTGAATCCGCAGTGCCTGCCAGTCGCCTTTCTTTTTTTTTTGACAAGTAATATTATTATGTAGCAACTGACAGGGCTAAACTGTTCTACACGATACACTAAGGCGATCAACCGGAGTTGATTGGTTCGAGGGAAAATGCACTTACGCACGCCAACCGCTTTTCTCACTTCGGAAGGTGTTGTTTGATTTATTGCGGCTGATTCTAATCTTCTCAGAGTGACAGTCACTACGCACCATTCCGCGTCTCTCCACAGAAAGCGTCCCAGGAGATCTTCGGCCAGGTCAAGGAGGAACTATTCATTTCGTGACTCTATCTAGTCCTTTCGTGCGCTCCCCTCCTGCGGTAGCCATGATCTTCCAGCCTTTGGATTCGCCTCACGGGATCGTTGCCCCAAATCTAGCTACAGCCATCTGCCCGCTGCCATGCTCGAACCCTTCTCGCCACAGCAGCCGTCTCTGCAACAATCACCTCACCATCTACCTGATCATCGTTCCCTGTTCCATTACGATCCACCACCCTTATTTTCCGGATATCGGCTGTCCGTGTCCGTCGTGCCGATAGCCTCAAGGAACCGTACGACGTCGCCACTGTTGATTGTCCCTCCATGAACGCACGCTGCCAGTACTGAACACTTCAAGCCCGTACTACACCAGTCCGTTCTTGATGTCTCCATCTAACGACCCTCTGGCAGGGTGTGTGGCCAGTCAACACCACTCGTGGCGCCATCTGCGACGAGGACGCCGGCGCTTTAGCGGTTCGTCTGTTTTCCCGCGGATTCAACTAATCTCTGAAACCCTCGTACGTATGGGTCATGCCGGAGACACGTAGAACGTTCAACGCGCACCCAAAGGCCACGTATAGCGCGTGATAAAGAACCTGCCCGGGGTAGGATCGATATGGTACCCCACTATCCAGGCACGATATGCCCCGGGCATTCGTCACGTTTTCTTCCATAATCGACCCAGTTGAGGTGTGTGATGCATCTGTCTATGCCACAGTTTCTTGCTCAATAGGTCGTAGTTCAAGACCGCTGCTCTGATCCACTTGCATAAAAACCAACGGCACGCAACTACGATGGATCGTTTCGTCGACGATCGTTTGACTACTGTACCGTCGTTGCTGATGATCTGCTCGGAAATATCCTCGTCAGCCACCTCGATGGCAAGGTTCCAGATCAAGTGGACGATGATCCCGCCGGAGCGGGTATATTACATGAGAGGGTGTGTCCCTCGAGAACCAGTAGTCCTACCATCTGGACGCGGAGCTGGCGGGTTGGAGAAACATAGGTTGCTCAGTTCTGTGCTCTGTACGTGAGTTACATCAGCATCGTACTAATTGTCTAAAAATATCCATTTTTAGTCTGCGACGCTGCCATGCCAGCGTGGGCACGCAATGGCTTGAAGACTCAGACAACCGCGAGTGTCTCCCGTGACGTAAGAAAGACTGATCATCAGGTTCAACTGGACAGTTCGAGGTTTCTTGGTGACCAATTCCATGCCGCAGGAATTTTCTCAAGTGTGTATATGCAAACGTTCGTTCTCAGATATTGCCGCGTTCACGAAGCACAACAGGAAATGTCAGAGGGGCAAGAAGCGACTCTCTGATGCTCTAGCTGTCGTGAAAGAAGTTTATCAGAACAAGAGGGCCCGGCGACTCCAAGATGATGGAAACGGGGAGGTGACCCAACCCAACAGCGCTTCTGGGTCTTATGAGAATGGGACAGCCCTAGTGCAAGATTCTCACATTGGCCAAGGTTCCCAGGTAAGCTTCAGACTTAGTGTGCATACTTAAGTTCAGCTTGGTATGCCTCAAAAGTGAAAGAGTGGCTCACAGATCTGTTTTCTAGCCCAATCATCTTATTGAGGCCACCTCTGACTCGTGTCTACCACCAGTAGACCTTAGCGACTTGCCGTTAGCCCTGAGGAAAGCTCGCCGGGAAAACAGACGTCTGCCAAAACGATTTAGGGACATGCTGCCTGAACCACCCATGCCATTACCCCCACCAAGCGTTGTAGCTGAGATGACAGTATCAGAGCCTGTCGAAGTTCCACCGGAATCCTTAGTACCTGAAAGATCATGTCCTCGAGCGACATTCAAGACACAGGCAAACGCTTTTGGCCTATTCCGCGTCTACGACAAAGATACTGTTCCGCTCCTCGATCCGGAAGATCCTTCAAACGACGACCCGCTGCCACAGACCACTCTCTGGCATGGCGAAGGGGAGACCCTCTCTAATCCGTTTTACCCGTATCCGAACGAAAGCTCCTTTCTTCTGGGCGACTGGTATTGGAACCATGGGTCACAGAAATCACAATCAAGCTTCAGAAAGCTAGTGTCCATTATCGGGAGCTCAACGTTTCATCCAAGTGATATCCAATCCACGAATTGGACAGGACTAGATCGTCAGCTGGGAGTCTTACGTGCTTCCGACGACCATCCTCAGGACGACGCAGAAGAAGAGTGGTTGGACCACGACGCGGGATGGATACGAGGACGTGCCACTATTTCTGTTCCTTTTCCGCGCCGAGCTCAGAATCCCGGACACCAGGATTACGTCGTTGACCACTTTTTTTACCGCACTATCCTGTCTATGATTCGCGAACGCCTACTGGATCGCGCCCTTCTCAAGAATTTCAGATTTGAACCCTATGAATTGCGTTGGCACCCTGCCCATAAGGACAGAGATATTGGGGTCTATGGGGAATTGTTTACCTCTCAGGCGTTTCTTGAGGCCCATCAAGCACTACAGGATTCTCCTCCAGAACCGGGATGTAGCCTACCTCGACGTGTGGTTGCCCTCATGTTTTGGTCGGATGCAACACAACTCACGACCTTCGGCAACGTGAAGTTGTGGCCCCTCTATGCCTACTTTGGAAACGATCCAAAGTACGAAAGATGCCAGCCATCTGCGAACCTTTGCTGTCATGTGGCATACTT
This sequence comes from Tylopilus cf. pernanus, assembly GCA_038090575.1. Lineage (NCBI taxonomy): Eukaryota > Fungi > Basidiomycota > Agaricomycetes > Boletales > Boletaceae > Tylopilus > Tylopilus cf. pernanus. The sequence goes on along the minus strand of JBBPMZ010000708.1, from coordinate 3,121 downwards.
TCAGGGAGTGAGTCCATTCTTCTGCAAAAGCTGTCGAATCGCTGACTGCTATATGATGCTCCGATAACTTCAGTTGCCTGAAGAGTTTAAAGACTTTGTGTTAGAGAATTCAGGAAGTTACCAACCCGGGAATTCCTTTTACACGCATTGTCACAGGGAACTTTTCCACTCCCAGTGGCAAGTGCTCCTCGACGATGAATTTATCGAAGCCTACCAACACGGCTTCATCCTTACATGTGCTGATGGATGTACAAGACGCCTATTCCCTCAGATCTTTACGTATTCAGCCGATTATCCGGAAAAGTGGGTCCATCTGGAAACATCGCTCGGGACGTTTACTAAAACTCCCCCAACGTAGGGTCCTCATCGCAAACATACGTAACCTTGGAAGCTGTCCCTGTCCGCGGTGTCTTGTCTCTAAGGACCAGATACCAATGATGGCGACAGAAGCCGATATGTCGCAACGTCAAACACTTATGCGCAAGGACACCCTAGAGCGACAGGAAAAAATTACTGCTGCACGAAAGTTCATCTATGAAGGACAGTACGTGACAGACACTACGCAAGTTGAGAACCTTCTCAAGGATGAATCATTAGTACCAACAAAGGTATGAACTGGTGGTCACAAGGTAGTGCATGAATACTAACTTCCTGTACAGAACGCCTTTTCCATGAGGCTTTGCACCCTCGGATTTGATTTCTTTCTGATGCTGGTGGTTGATCTCTTACACGAATTCGAGCTTGGGGTCTGGAAGGCAATCTTTATCCACCTACTGCGAATACTGGATGGTCTTAAGGGCAGCCTGCTTGCTACTCTTGACCAGCGGTACGTTTTTCGTCATGCTCGTCAGCAATCAGTGCGGGACTAAATTATCAAGGTAGCTATAGACAGGTACCAACCTTTGGTCGCGATACAATACGGCGGTTTCGGCGAAATGTGTCTGATTTGAAGCAAATGGCTGCACGCGATTTTGAAGATATTCTGCAGGCGAGTGACATCACTTAAGGCTCACAAATGTTGTCTTACCTAGCTGTGCATATAGTGTGCAATCCCCGTTTTTACAGGACTCCTTCCTGAACCGCATAACGCGCAGCTCATCAAGATGTTGTTTGTCCTTGCCCATTGGCACGGTCTCGCGAAACTACGGATGCACACAGATGAAACGCTCACCATTTTGGAACATGTCACGCGAGATCTCGGGCAAAAACTCCGCACTTTCACTGATGAGATGTGCTCTGTGTTCTCCGCAAGAGAACTTCGGCGTGAAGCAGAGTCTCGTATGAGACGTCAAGCTCGTAAAGGCGGCTCATCCGCTCACTCTCTGATTAACGTAGCGGCTCCGAACACAGCGACCGGACGCCGTTCCAAAGTGCTGAATTTACGTACTTATAAGCTTCACGCACTCGGTGATTACGTCGCCCAAATTAGATTGTATGGGACAACGGATTCTTTTTCCACTCAGCCGGTATGATATTTTCCATTTGTATGTTGTGATTGTCGTCGGGACTTCTTGGGACTTCTGTCTTCACAGGGAGAGCTCGAGCACCGCACAAGCAAAAGTCGGTTCACAAGGACGAGTCGAAAAGCGTTCATATCACAGCTTGCGTCGATCGAACGTCGACAAGCTCGTATTCGTCGCATCCGTGCCAGAAGAGAAACTCTACAGCGAGAGGATCCGACTCCTAATGTGCCCGAAGCCCGCTATGTCATTGGAAAATCCCAGAATATGCCTGAAGATATCACCCGATTCATGCAGAAGAACGTGGGTAACCCTGCGGCGAAGGTAAGAAGTGTTCACGCTTCTGATGTCAAGATTCTGACTCATCAAAAACTGTCTGGATTCAGGGTTTCGTGCAGAAGTTAAAATTACATCTCTTGCCCCGCATTCGCAACCTCCACGCACAAGAGGGCAGTGCGAGTTATTCTTCCATGGAGCATTCTAACTCGGATCAATCTCTCCTCAGTCACGTCGTACTTAAGGGGGATCGAATCTACAGACACAGTCTATTTCGGATCAACTATACAACCTATGATCTGCGCAGGGAGTCCGACTCGATCAATCCCCGAACAGAGCATAGGGATATTATGCTGCTGGCTGATGGAGATGTCTCGGAGAAGCACCCATTTTGCTATGCCCGCGTTCTCGGCATATATCATGCAAATGTCATATATGTCGGCCCTGGAAGCACGGGCTACCAATCACGGAGGCAGGACATTCTTTGGGTACGTTGGTTTGAGCTACTAGACGAGGATTCTGGCTGGCACCATACCACCCTTGACCGGGCAAGGTTTCTCCCAATGGACCAGGATAATGCATTTGGTTTCGTTGATCCCGCTGATGTGTTACGATCCTGTCATCTCATTCCTTCGTTTGCTGATGGGAGACTGCACGCTGATGATGAAGTAGTGTCTTCAAGGGACGCTCGTGACTCCGAAGACTGGAAAATATATTACATTAATCGGTATGTAAACCGCAATCAAATTGAGGTTACCTGAACCCTTTTCAAGGTTTGTAGATCGCGACATGATGATGCGATATTACTGGGGACTCGCAGTCGGACATGTCTACGCACACACACACATGCCTCCGGGCCAGACCAATACAATCGATCGGCATCTCCTTGAGCCTGAGAGTCACAGTCTGGCTGCATCTGGCAACTATAGCCCTGACAATTATGAAGACGTCACAGAGGACGAGGAATTTGTTGAAGAATCTGATGACCCGGGGACTGACACCTCCCGAATCAGCGAGGAACTTCAACGAAGTGCAATGTACGAATCAGATGATGATTCGGTGGATGGCAACTACGAATTCTGACACGATAGCGCCATTTTGTTTCATATATGATGTCATTTACTTTACATGGTTCGAAATCAAGATTTGTTCTGGTACACAGAGTTTGGACTGTCAGAGTCTGAGTCAGCGAGAAAGTCTCACGTGGGAATTCCTAACATCTAAGGTACGAACATGTTACACAGCCCACGTGACACAATCCCACTCATTCTATCACCGAGTCGCGACTCGCCTTAACGTGGTGGCTTGCGTATGTGCGTGGTTTGCTCTACCCAACGCCTGGTGTGTTTTATTCTTCCTGATCCCGGTAGGCTCCATGCGACGCA
>JBBPMZ010000707.1:0-11086 GCA_038090575.1 Tylopilus cf. pernanus | reverse complement strand
GCTCGGCTCCCCTGTCGCGGCAGTGCGTCGGGCCGGAAGCCCTCGCGGGCTTCGCCCACTCCACTACCTCACTACCCTCTCCTCACCCTCTCCTCTCTCAGCCACGAAAGCGGTCGGAATGCACGGATCATAGACCTTCCCCTTGTGGATATCCCTAGGACAGGTAAGTTTTGTTGTCAAAAAGTATTTCAAATTGGGAGCAGGATCCTCATGATGTCGTTCTAACGGTCATCACGGCTTCTTGATTTGTCACCAAGCCACAAGCTTCAGCAGCAAGATGAACTTTCTCTACGATAGAGCTGATTAGGGGATCAACACCAATCAACTGTCGATATCTGCACCTCAAATACGATGCAACAGTCAAAGGTATCCTATATCTCGGGATAATTCCAGCCATTCTTCTTTCATTAAGCATCCGAATCATAGTGCAGAAAAGCAGAAGAAAGAACAAACCGTCACGTTGTCATCAAATTAATATATCATCGATACAGGTGAATGAGGGAAAAGTTGAAGAGGGGAAAAAGTAGACCTTGAGAGCAAATATAAGTATTCTGTAGTACGTTGTACCATACGAAGAAAAAGAACGCGGCATAATCATCTGGCTTCTACCGGGTCAGTCATGAGGCGTCGACAGTCCCGACCCCAATGACGACGGGACGTGCCATGAAGAAAAAGGATGGGAAAGCGTGAAAGGAGAGCGCAAGCGAGTGAGAGGGAACAGGAATATGTCGCAGATGTGCGGGTGGAGAGTATATTAATCGCCGCCAGGGGTTGTGCACTGCAGTGAGCGTTTCAAAAAGGGGGCAGGACGAGGGATGAAGAGATACGGGAAACGAAACAAGATGCAAACCAGATAGCAATATCACAACTTGAGTTCTGTCAACACCCTTCTGGCTAACATCTGGTACTGCCAACCGTCTCCGCCCGCCCTCCGGAACTGAATCCCGTGGAGCGGTAACCACGGAACCTAAGCACGACGTGTCAGCGTCTTGTATCCAGCATGAAAAAAAAAAAGCTAGCACACCTTGATAATATTGATTTCAAAGCGAACTGACAATGAATTTGCACCCATCATCTCAAACACCTCACGATCTACTTCGCCAGTTGGGAACGGCGTCAATGTCGGCCGAGGTGTCTGCGGTGGTACCAGTGCCTGCAGCTGCGGCGTGGCGCCAAAATCCCGTGGTATTGGTGGTAAGACCTTGCTCTTGGTCGGCGAGTGTGATCGCAGTGTTTGCGACTCATCCAAAGGTGACGCTACCATGGTAGTCGCCCCATTCGATTCGATGTGTCGTGAGCCTTCCGCAAGAACCGTGTGTGCGGTCGACGACACGTTGAAAAACGATGATGAACCACTACTTGGTGTCGCAGTCAATGCAGTCCCTGCCGAAGGTCGATGCGGAAGATCTTTTTCGGGCGTGGTTAGTTCTGGCTCTCTCTCCTTAATACTTTCCCGATCACGTGATTTAACACCGAAGGAGAGTTTAGATGCTTTCTTAACCAATGAGCGGGCTTTGCCGGTTTCATTCGAGCCTGACGATCCACGTCGACGGTGATGACTGGGCCTGGTCTGTGCATTCTCGGGAACAGATGTGATGTCTATAGATGGGATATGAATGCATTCAAACCCGCTCTTGGTTTCGCGGTATTGGACCTGCATCCGATCGAGCACCTTCTTGATGTCTGCTTTAAGAACCGAAGGTGGCTTCGTCGAGGTCGTAGAGACGCTGTCAGAGTTCCGTTTCAGAGTTGCCTACAGCAAAAGAAGCTCGAATCGCGTACCTGAATAACCCTTTCAAATGGACCGGTTTGAAGTCCTTGTCCACGTGAGATGCGTCTCTAAAGCACTCGTCTCGTGAATCAGATGTTTCATGCTCCGCATTCTCCTCGACCTCCTCCGTACGTCCAAATTGACCAACCGCCGCCAGTCGGGCACTGTTCGTTCCATACCCGGTCGAAGGCCGTCGGTGTCGGCCAATGGAACCACCGATACTCGGGAGTAACGCTCCACCGGTACTACTCCTTCGTTCGTGGCGCATCGCCCGACCTTGTGGATCCAAAATCGTTGCCGCACGCCTGTGGCTGTGTGACAATGGCTGACTCTGGCTGGTAGATAACAGAGGTGGTGCGTACGTGCTCTGCCGCCGCTGTGCCTCTGACCCCGTGCCAGCTTTCTCATCGAGCACATCAACTGCACGGGGCCGCTTTTCCGCTTCGGTATCTGTCACAGCTTTGACTGGTACACTACCCACGATCGTCGTGCGCTTTCCAATGCTTCCTTGTCTTCGCTTCGAATCGTCCCCGCGGCTGGCACCCCCCAACAAAGTCCCGAACCGCTTGACGAGCGTTGCGCCTGTCGAAAGCGGCCCATCATTTGCGCCCCCTTCGTCTTCGCCAGCAAGCCTCGCCTTAGCTGCCCCAAATTCACCAAGCTCTGGACCAGCGGTGTGGGGCACTTGTATGTCCTCTACCGCTTCATCCACAGGTTTTTCTGTCCCTCCAAATACGCCACCCAAGCCACGTAGGACCGTAGGTCGCTGACTGAGACTGTGACTACGACGGTGTGTGGACGCTGGTGGCGCACGAGGCAATGATGTCGTAGGTGTCGTTGGAGTAGCAGCAATATCAACGCGCTTCGTTGGAGGAGGTGGCGGTGGCAGCCCAACATCACGCGCCCTCGGCTGTCCATGGAAGGCCACAGCCGTAGGAGAAGGCGTGGCAGGGGCCGCATCGTAAGACATGCCAGAATAATGTGATGTTTCGGGTGCTGGTAAACGGGGGAGGGGCATGCTGTAGTCCGCCTTGGCGGATGCCGGAGTTGCTAGCTGTTGTGGTTTCGTTTGCTGGGGTTGCACCTTGGCGTTATAAGCACTGGGGGCGGAACTTTCATCGATGGTTGTTGCATTAGGAGCAGGGCCGGATTGAATGGATATCTGGGAACTAGCAAAGTGGCCAGGCCCATAAACGCGTTCGCGCTCCAGCTTCTCCCGAGCAAGGTAATACATGGATATAAGTGGATGGAAACCTCGAACAGGATCCATGGGCTCACGACCAGCATCAACGATGGAGAGGTGTGACTGAGAGTTAGGTGGGGAATGGGAGGGGGTTGTTGGTGGTGAAGAGGATGGCGAAAACAATTTCCGACGGTAAAAGTCAAATCCAGAGAATCGTTTAGATTTCTTGGATGGCGTCAAACTATCCCTGTGGATGTTGGTCGAGGAGCCATCGAACGAGATTGCAAGGGATGAATTCGAGAATGACTCGCCCCACCGGGTACCGTTTCGACCTCGTTTCCGGTCCCAAGCAGCAACAGCGCGAATGTAAGTTTCAGACTCCAAGACTGCAACAAGCTTACGCTCTATTTCCTCCTCGGAGCCAAACTCGAACCCCTTCATGCCTCGAATGACTTGCCGATCAAGCTCATCCACACGGAGAGGTTCGCGGTGGACGAGGTGTGAGTCAGGTGGTCCATTGAAACCACGAATCATCCACGGGTGCTCAAGCACTTCGGTTAATGGGGCACGGGCCGCGGGGTTGGTCACGAGCATCCGCGATAGCAAGTGTTTACATTCTGCGCATGGCTATCAGTAACGATCGAGGTCCCAGGCAACTAGGCTACACACCAGCGCTGAGCCACACCGGATACTCGACAAATCCGCGTTTAATCTTTGCGTGCAATGCTGGCATACTTTGATCATCGAAGGGAACCTTGCCACAGACAAGGACATAAAGGACGACGCCAAAACTCCATACATCAACTTCGGGACCAGTATAAACCTTTGCATTTAACAATTCGGGGGCTGCGAAGTATAGTGAACCACAAAAGGTTGAGAGACGTTCGGCCGGGTCATATAAGTTCGAAAGACCGAAGTCGATAATCTTGATGTTTCCGGTCTCTGATATCAGTATATTCTCGATTTTGAGATCTGATGGAGACGTGTGAATGATGACAAGGCACGTGAAGAACGAAAAAGTCAACCCTACCACGATGAACCACATTATTGCGGTGACAATAGTCAAGTGCACTGCCAATCTGACGGGCAAACTTGCGTGCGACACGTTCGCGCAGTCGACCGTGGCTGATAATGTAGTCGAGCATCTGACCGCCGCTCACGTATTCGAAGACCATGTAATAATGATGCTGATGAATGATCATTTCGCGCATGCCGCAGATATAGGGATGGTGGAGAAGCATGGATAGCGCAGCCTCGCGGATGGTTCTGATTTCTTTTGAGGCATCTTTTGAGGCTTGCTTTGCGATGGCCTCTGGGGAAGCGTTTGAACCATTGGGAAGAGATGTGGAAGGGTGAACGCGGGGAAGGATTTTTATGGCAAGCTGCGAGACAAAGCGAGACGCAGAAGTGAGTTGGGTTGTACGAGGTGTAGCGGAGAGGGCGCACCTTTTCCTCCGTGACATTATGAATCGCGAGCTTGACTTTACCCATGCTGCCTGCGCCAAGGGTCTTGGTGAGGGTATAGTCGCCGAGGACTCTGTTTGCGGTGCGAGACTGTTTGGAAGTAGAGCCATCCCTGTGCTGACGGTGTTTCTGGTCTGACATGGGCTGTCTGTCGCGATCCGACGAGCTGGTCTGAGGGGAGCTATAGGACTGCGGGGGCATAGAGAGAGGTCGAGGTCTGGGGTTGGCCCGTGTCCTGGCGGTGGGTGCAGGAAGAGGGCGTGGGATGGCGGTCGCGGTTGAGGTGGGTGTTGGCGAGAGAGAAGGAGTTATCGACGTCGTCGCCGTCGTCGCCGTCGCCGGGCCCGGTGATGAGGGTGTTGATGGTGAAGAGGTGTTGTGTGGCTGGGTAGCTGTAGCACTAGCACTAGCCGCGGCCAAGTCAAAGTCAGCTCCTTCGTGTGATGCTGTGATGTCCCAGCCATTTTCTTCGGGAACTCGTCCCAACACCATCGCGACTGGCCCTGGGTAGAACGTTGCCATCGTCGTGGGCGATCCCCGCCTGCTTCACTGCCCTTGACTAAGAACCCACCCTCAATGGCAGTGCGGTCTCAACTGAGTATATCCGTCTCGTCAGGGCCGCTGAGCCTTCCCAGAAATAACCCTCACTCAGATCTCTCTCGCGACCGGGCGTCTTACGACTTTCCGGGTCATCATTTCTCCAAGTTGTCCTTGCCCGAGGGTAGCACCGCAGCTCAGAACGGGTCTTGCTGCGCCACGTCAAGCACTGATTCAAAGAGCGCAGTCTAAGCTGGCATTTCATACGGGTCCGAAGTCAAATCCGCCGGAATGTCTCACATGCTCGTGCGCGTCTCCTCCACGCTAACAAAAGTTTTGACTTTGTCTAGAGTCGTGTTCCGGGGAAAACCGTGGGCAACCATCATGCACAGATCCCAAGGTCATGGGCGCCAATCAGTCACATCTCGTCCCTACCCTACCCGTGCACACTGGTCCAGACGCACACATGTCCTCGTACGAGTCGTGCTACACGAATGATATATTATCCTTCCCTACGTGACAAGCCTTCGGACCTGTGCTCTCTAGTGTCTTCGCCAATGGTTTCGATAAGTCACAAAGCAATTTCTTTCCCTTGATAATTGTGAAACTTCCCAGCATCGGCTGCCGTCGCTCCCGTAATCACACTCAGTATTTCCCTGACGCTCGTTCTTGGCTCCCAGGTCCGCCCATTTCCGTCTTCGTCCACCCAGGATCAGTCAACAGCAGTATGGAATTTGATTGTTCTTTCGTTTATCTATCAAGACTGTCAATCAAGGCACGTCGCTAAGCCGGTGTACACCACCTACCGACATGCTCAGTCCAATCTTGCTGATGCTGTAGTTCGTCGACTCAGTACTGCGATGACGCTCAATGTTTGCAGGCGTACTTGTCGTGTTCATGATTACCTTCTGGTCCCTTTGCTCACTTACTGGCAAGAGGCGTCTTGAGACCAATGCTGGGCCTATCACGTCCGTCATGATCGACGTCCTCAAATGCTCTGGCTCTCGAATGTAAAAGCAGCGTCCACTGGGGTTCGGTCACAGCCATTCATGGATCGAAATACGCTACGGCGCATACAATGCTCACACCAGTTGTGCTTAGTCGCATGGTGGTGAACCACCATCCGACGTGATAGAGTTGCGTTGACCATTCAGTTCTCGGAGGTATGTGGCTCGGGTGGGTTGGTCTTCAGCCGGAACAACAGCGGAAGACATTGTACGCAGAGGGCAAGATGCAGAACGACACACGCTAGAGTCTCAGGGGTGTTTGGACGCTAATATAGGCACGAAGACAAGCCTGTGTGTACTCTATGTATACATCTCGTCAAATATCGGAATCAAATATGCCATCCTTTCCAACCGTAGCCAATTTGGCTTCAATATCTGAGTGAATGTAGTAACGCCGGAGGAGACGGGGAACGGAGTGGTGGTATATAGATGACGACGACTTCTCTACCAACGCCTTATTCTCCTCATTCGTCGCTTCCTCGGCATGGCACCACTAGTACTCTTCGCCGATCCTCATCATACCGTGACGCGCGCATTCTCAGCACGGGTCCGCGTTGCCAATATAAAGTCATATCATATCTTCCTTCAACTGCGCAGCCCCGCCCCAATCACCCACCTTCGGGCCGTTCCCAAGCGCATCCTGCGCGCCATACGCGTTCTGAAGTGCATGGCAATTCGCGTGACTTGCGCGCGATGCTATGCCTCGCTGAGCCCTTCCATGGGAAATTTGTTTTGTTTTTTCTACCGGACCGGCAAGCTTGTTTGAATATGCACTCTTGCTCGCTGCACGTCCGACATGGCCCCCTCACAAGCCCAGCCAAGCAGCGTTCACTCCGTCTACACCCCCTCCCTCCTCTCGGAGCACACCCACACCCTCTCAGAGCACATCCACACCCTCCACACCCTCCCCATCGACCTCTCCCGTGGCTTTGCTGGCCTCCGTGAGCTCGAAGCCGTCCTGTTCTCCTCCATGGCCTCCATCACTATGAAGATCACAAGTCTCACTGAAATGATTGAGTAAGGCTCTTCCACAAAGCATGAGCGTCTCACTCTTCTTGCTGACATCGCTGACGAGGCCGCTCTCCTCAAGCTTGGTACCAAGGACAAAATCCGTCTCGCTTCCTTCGTCGCCTGAGATCTCTTTAACAAGCTTGAACAAGCCCGGGCTCGCTATGAACGTATAACCGCACTCATTGAATTGGATCACTTGAAACGTTCAGTTACCGCGAAGAGAGATGAACTCGCGACCATATGCAAGGATATCGATAAGCTTCGCTACGTACCAGATGAACTTGCCTCGGTTCGCATGGATCTTGGATTCACCCACATGTATATCATCGACGTTCACCAACGCTATGATGAACGATTACCGGCCCTCAAATATACCGTCTCTGACTATCAATCCAAATTACACGACGTCCAGTGCTTCATCGCAGGCTCGGATACAGATACAGAAGAAGCAATCGTTTGGGCGCTGCAACGGCTGAACAAACTTGTCTTGTTGGTTGCGATGTCCATGGTCAGGTCTACCATCAAGTGTTACCAGCCGCTTGACACAGACAAACGATCATCGGCGACAAAAAAGTGTAAGAGTAATAAAACGCCGGTGGGCGATGAGATGTAGAAGCTACGTAGGGACTATAAACCTCACTCGACTGAGCAAGGGCCTATTTTGACTCTAAAGAATCTCATCAGGTATTGGTAGCTTATATATCTATGCAGCACATGGTATTACTTAATCGTAATGTAACCAAATGCGTACGAAATTACAAATGGTTCCCATGTCATTACAAGGCACGGGAAAACTGATTACCGATCAGCTGCCAGAATTCCCATGTCATGAGTAATGAATCACACGGTTGACAAAGTGTGAGATATTGGTGAGACACACTTAATCCTAATGGAGCTAAAGGTGCCTGTCACTGGAATAATGCGGACATGGCAACATATAACCTAAACAAGCTATATTGTACTTATTTCCTTTGTCTACTGACGGCATCCTTTGATAACCTTAAACGGAATTCCTGATTGTACTAATCATACTTCTTATCAAATTCTGCTACACGACACCGACAAAGAAGATGGTTAACTTAGCCAATCCAGAGATCGGTACCCCTCAATAAGAAGGGCTCCCCCCTTGGGGACCGCCGTTGTGGTGGTGTAGTGGACGAATCTGACGAAGCAGAGGATGTTCTGGGTGGGAACGCCAAGGCATCTTGGGATGCAGGAAGTACGCGAGCTTGCCTCCAAAAGGCATCTAGTGTACCCGAGTCGTTTATGGCTCGTTCTCTATTGGCAGGGTCTACCATGTCAATATCAAGGTCAACGTAACCTCCCGAGGCTTCCCCTTCATTCCATTCAGGGAAACGGAGTCCTGAGGTAAGACCGTGGTCTTCCCAGTTACCGTAAGCCTCAAAGAAGCGTGTGGCTGCTATGTGCACTTTGTCGACTTCCGCACCGTGGGTCTCATGAAGGGACTTAAGGAGGGAAGAACGCCATTGCGTGGCCAAATCTCCGAAATTGCGTGTGCGTTTACGGGAGACCAGAAATCTTCTGTCGCCAAGTACCCAATACTCGTAATTGAGCATTGCTAGAGTATCCCAGGATACGTCACCGGTAGGCTTCTGTACCCACGTTGATCGAACTATCAGAGGACTAGATTCCTCCGTGGTTAACCTCCCCCAGTCCAGCCTAATAATCTACTTCCAAGGAGCCGTAGCGGGCGTGTTCAGTGGCGCGTTCAAGGGCGCGTTCAGCATAGCCACTGAGCACGCTCCATACTGCCACTGAGCACGCTCCACACAGCCACTGAGCGCGCTTAGCATAGCCACTGAACGCGCCTTGAACGCGCCCCACACAGCCACTGAACGTGCCTTGAACGCGCCTGAACGCGCTCAGCATAGCCACTGAACGCGCCTTGAACGCGCTCTACACAGCCACTGAACGCGCCTTGAACGCGCTCAGCATAGTCACTGAACGCGCCTTGAACGCGCTCAGCATAGTCACTGAACGCGCCTTGAACGCGCTCAGCATAGTCACTGAACGCGCCTTGAACGCGCCTGAACGCGCTCAGCATAGCCACTGAACGCGCCTTGAATGCGCCTGAACGCGCTCAGCATAGCCACTGAACACGCCTTGAACGCGCCTATAAAAATATCTAAGAGTGCTCATAGAAAAACACCAACTGAAAATGTGTAAAAGTACTACTACTACTAGCGCAAGTGTACCCTACAACTATGCCATGAAATTATCAATAGTGATTGATGATTGCATCTACTGATCATGTCTAATCGCCTTCTCTACACAGTCCACAGATTGTGCCTACTGATTGTGCCTACAAAAGTATCTAGAAGCACTCATAGAAAGAACTAGCTGAAAATAAGTAAAAGTAGTAGCACAAGTGTACCCTACAGTTATGCAATCATGATGGAGTTATTAATAGTGATTGATATGATGAATTGAAAGTAATGAAAAGATATGTAAGATGAAAATAGATAGAAGACATGACAAGTGTGAAAATATAATATAATATATAAGTGTGTGAGAGTATACTGTATGATTGTGTGACACACACGAAAGTATTGTATAGATAGTATGATGATATAAGATGAAAGAATGAGATAATATGTAATAAGAAGAAGACTGAAAAGAAGGATTGGAGTAAAGATGGCACAAGTGTATGGTACACATACGCTATAACACCTATCTGAACATGCCTGAATGCGCTCTACACAGCCACTGAACGTGCCTTGAATGTGCCTGAACGCGCTCAGCATAGCCACTGAACGCGCCTTGAATGCGCCTGAATGCGCTCAGCATAGCCACTAGAAGCATCTGAAAGTGCTCACTGAAAGTATGTAAAAGCACTAGCACAAGTGTACCCTACAATTATGCAAAAGTATATAACAAGAAGAAGGCTGAGAGAAACAATGGAAGTGAAGATGAGCACAAGTGTATGGTACACATATGCTATAATATGGATCAGACAAAGTATGGTTGAGGAATTTTCTATAAAACAAACAAATAACATTGAGTATCAGCTGATTGAAAGTGGTGGACATTGGAAGCACTCAGGATAGCCACTAGAAGTGTTTGGAAGTATCACTGAAAGCATTTGAAAGTACTTAACATAGATAGGTCTCTACAAAAGTATGTAAAAGGACTAGCACAAGTGTACCCTACAACTATGCAAAAGTATACTGTTTGATGAGAGAGTTATTAATAGTAATCACAATATGATTGATTGAAAGTAATGAAGAGGTAAGATGATAAAGGATATATATATAAGAAGAAGAAGGCTGAGAGAAACAATTGGAGTAAAGATAAGCATAAGTGTAGGGTACACATATGGTGATGATCAGACCTACTACAGTGAGAGATTGCATGTGATTGGACTCTACACAACCACAGATTGGGCCTGGTGATGGCTACGAAAGTGTGTAAAAGTGGACATAGAAAGGACAGACTAAAAATGAGTAAAAGTGGTGGCACAAGTGTACCCTACAGTTATGGGATGGAGTTATTAATAGTGATTGATGATCATACCTACTGCAGTGACAGATTGCATGTGATGATGGCTACAAAAGTGTGTAAAAGTGCTGATAGAAAGAACTAACTAAAAATGAATAAAAGTAGTGGCACAAGTGTACCCTACAGTTATGCGATGAAGTTATTAATAGTGAATTGAAAGTAATAAAGAAATAAGGTCAAAAGAGAAAAGATGACAAGTATAAATATAATATATAAGAGTGAGTATAGTGTATGATTGTGTGAGACAGAGAAAAAGTATATGATGTAGTATTGTATAGATAGGATGATATAAGATAACTTGAAAAGAATGAGGTGATATGTGATAAGAAGAAGACTGAGAGAAGGATTAGAGTAAAGATAGGACAAGTGTATGGTACACATACGCTATAAGATGGATTAGACAAAAGATGGTAAGTAAAAATAACCATAGAAAACAAGGATGGACTGAAAAAGTATAAAAGTACTAGGACGAGTGTAGTTAGTCTAGAAATAGAGCTAATAATAGTTGAGTTGATGTTGAAAATAGAAAGAGAAATGATGTTGAGCAAGTATGTGATTGAGAAGGGTTAGGTTAGGTTAGGTTAGGTTAGGTTA
>JBBPMZ010000706.1:0-11094 GCA_038090575.1 Tylopilus cf. pernanus | reverse complement strand
CATACCCATTGGGGCCCTCGAGGGAGTACTTCTGCCCGAGCTCGAAGTTCTTTGGCAGAACGGAACGACAGGGAAATGCTCTTGATCTATTGAACATCAGAACACAACACAATACGCTCAGATATTATTTATGATGTCAAGAGACAAAAGACCGTCTATCGCAGCCATACTAAGATGCGAGCGCAAGAGCCATGACGCAAAGGCCCATTCTTGCTTCGACGCCCAAGGGAAGTACACATTCTCGCGCCGCAGCTCTGTAAATTGATCTTCTCTGAACGTGTCCATGAAAGTCTTTCCCCCCGGAAATGTTGCGCCACAACCTTCGAACAACTCCACAAACTGACTTCAAGTTTGCTCAGCTGTGACTCTAACTTCGTTGTCCGGATGTTCCTGGGTCACGGACTGTGCAGGTGAGTCGTGCATCGAAACGTCGTCATCCTCGCGATCAAGAAATTCGTAGAAATCCGGGGCGGGGTCTTCTGGCTCATCGTGGGGATTCCAACTTGAAGGTCCGTCCGGGAGTTGCACAGGAGGGGAGTCCATGGATTCGAAACATAACCCGTCGCCAGGTATGAAGGCTTCTGAGTCAAAAAGCTTCTTTCCGAAGCATGGGCTTAATGGTTGATTCATATGTTGAAGGACGTTGGTAACGTTGTGGAATTTCTTGCCACAATGAGGACATCTGACGTTTTTGAGTTTTCCGCCCGTCTTCAAGTTCACTCGGGGCATCTCTCAGACGTCGTAGTTGGGAACGAGGCTGCTGTATCAGCAACCGTATCAGGGCTTCGTGTGGGCAATCACGATTACGAAATCTCGCATCAACAAGTCTTTTCCTTCAATCCGTATAAGTAAAGCACTACGCCTCAGCCCTCCTCCTTCATTCCCCGCGCCCGCTATGCCACCGTCCCTTGATAACAGGTCCGTTCCAGACTCTATTGCACCTCGATCTGCCTCCTTCCTCCCTCATTCAGAGTGTCTGGATAACGTAGCAATCTTTGACCCGTCAGATGCTTTTTTCGGGTCCCCAGGACCTTCTTCCAAACCCCCAAATCTGTGTAGGATCGGCCAACGGACGCCTGGGGTTTTCAATGCATCGACATCCCTTTCATCATCCGCTGACGTGCCTTGCAATACGCATGGAGAAGTAGCGCCGATAGGTGGGGCCTTGGTACATTGTAATTTAGTTGAACGAAATGTCTTGCTGATTCTATTGTAACTAGTGTAGTACTCTTTCTCTGAGCACCAGCTTGGAGGCTTACCTTCTTTTGGAAGCGGCTCGTAGCGATCAGCTGATATCCGCGCTTAAAAAAGACCTCGCATTCGAGATGGTGCATCGTAACACTACTATCGCCTTGCAACTCAACAGGGTCATACTCGACAAGGCACAGGAGGACTTGCAAAATGCAAACGAACACGTCGGCTACGTTCGGTTCTCTATACGACAGAGTGGACACTCCGTCGCTGCAGAATACGCGATGCGAGAAGCGCATTCGTTACGATATCCCCATCGAAAGCATTCTATATCAACCGGTGAGCTGATAGTTTGGGAATTATTTTCCGTCCGAGTTCCAATGACAAGCGATTATAACAGATTCAAATTTACCAGTCGGTACTCTCGACGTGGTCCTAGATTAAACGATACTACGATATATGTTTATATTGTATATGTGAATTAGTACATGGTGGCACTCCGAGTCGCTGTTTTGAACGAGTCCAATTCAACTCCGAGTCTGTCAATCAAGCGTGTGGTGCGGTACTTGACCGGAACCGTCCAAGCAGGCCCAGCCTGTCACAGAAGCATCAATGAAGCATTAATTTGTTGATTGTTTGCCGACATTATGTAATATTTTGACAGTCCATCCCAGGATGTTCCAGCATGTGTCATGGCCAAGGCCCTGGGTGCTCGGCTAACCTTGAGGGTCAGTTTGCTGATGCAGAACCATCCTGAGATAGTCTAGAGGAAAGCCTCAGATATCGGATTGGACGAGGAGATAATCAACCAACTCGTCCTCATCCTTGGGCCGCTGCATAGCACTGATGCGAGAAGCTTTTCTCACCACGGACCGGCCTTTTGGTTTCTTGACATCCGTAACCGGGATTAGTGGTGCCTCGTCATCGTCCTCGAGATCACTGTCACTTGCACAACCATAGGCACCGATGTTGACATTGTTCCGAACGTCATCGGCGTCCATAAGGTCGCTCAGTGGGGGATCAGTAAGGTTTATGTCCAAACTCAACACTAGATGCATTCAATACGACGATAACATCCTCAAAAAAGAGCCACTGACAATCTGAAAAGTATTTCGAGCTCTTCACTAGAAGAACGTTGTTTGCACAAGGGACATGTGGCTTGGTGAATTGACACGACTTGGATGTGGCAGACCTTGTGGGGAACAGATGGAACTGAGTGTCGTTGAGTTCTTGGCCGAGGAGGGACTTTCTGAGAAACTCGTGTATGCGCTCTAGCTTGCTTGGATCTTCCGGAGACATGGCGGGATGTTGGTAAAGGGTGCAGAGACGTGCTGGCTCGGACGGACAGAGTTTTCAATCTGAACACCTCGTTGCCAGCCTCGTGTTGTATGTTGAGGCCTTGAGGACACACAGAGGTGATCGTCGGTGCCAAACAAACAGGGTAGGCGCTGTGGGGTGTTGGGCATTGAAACTCCAAGGGAAGTACTTGATGACCCTCCCTGGAGGTCGCTCCTCGCAAGCTTGGGCTGTAAGGGGAGCTTGAAGGAGGCAGGGATGGGAGGCAGAAGGTGGGTGGAAGCATGAGGCGGCCTAAGCTGCGGGGTATGCGTCTCGGAGCTGCGACCCGAGGGAGATGGAGTGGGACGTGAAGCTCTGAAGTCCATGCATGAGGCCTTGCAGTGAGTAGGCAGGCAATCTAGGGGGTGAGGATGAGCGATGAAAGGGAACAGCATAAGAATGTTGGCATCTGAGTTCTAGCTAGTAGGAATAGTGAGGATCCTGATGATGCGGTACGTCCGAATAAGTCACTCCGACGCCATGTGGGACAGGTAAAACCTGCGGTTGTGCGGACGAGTAATGAAATGAAGATCTGAGCGCTGCCACGGTAATCATGGAATACACATACGAGGGTTGATCATTATGACGCACAAACAACCAGCGTTAAAGTAAGAAATGTGTAATACAAGCGAGGGAAAAGCCGAATAAGCGTCAAAGAAACTAGTACCACAACTTCCCACACTTCCAAAAAGAACTGCCCTCAAATTCCTCTCTACTGGCAAGGAACACCGACACTACACTTTCACAGTAACTAGAGTTGGAGTGAGATTATTAGATTTCATACTACCGTGTACTCACTTGTATCATAGTTACGATTTTACTTGGACCCGTTGGCCATTAGACCTCCCGGTTACGCTTGCGAGATGCAGAACGCTTGGATCGACGACGAGCGACGTCAGAATCTTCATCGGATGAAGGTAAGGCACGCTTTGGGAGAGCGTTATGCCATGCAGCATAGTGGGATCTTGCGATCCCTATCGTTGAATCTTCGAGGGATTCGATAACCTCGTCCCAACGGAATAAGGGGTCCGGTGGGGACCAACCGTGGATGGTCTCCAACCATTTCTGGACGACGGCTTCTTGTTCGGTGGTCATGGTAGCTTGTACGGTGCCCTGACTCAGAGGACCAATGGTGTCTGGCCGAGAAGAGTCGTGAACGATGCCATCTGCATAGCTATAAACAAGTGATTTCATTGAGAGCATCGTTTGCTCAAGTAGGTGATCAACTGCTTTAGTTGATTGGCGAGGATGAAGAGTCTGCATGGTGGAAATATGTGATTATGAGTACAATACAAAAGGACTCACTCACCCCTTTGGCGTATACGCTGCTATCATAATTGTCGAGGTCGATCTTAGTGTCCAAGTTTGGACCACGGATCCACAAACTGATATTGGCAGACTTGATGTCAAGCAATTTGACACCGGAATAAGTGGCCGACAGAGTGTTGCGGGCATCACGGGTGGGCAGCCACTCATCCTCTGGTAGTAGCTCGTGGGCAGCATGTGCTTTTGCAATGGACGATGTCACATGCGGAAGGGAATGTCTTATCTCGTTGATTTTGATGATCATCGCTGCGAGTGCATGTGCCAGTGGGTTATCCTTGATCAGATTCTCTAATTTTTCTTTCGCATGCGCTTCCGTCTCAGTGAACGCGCACTCAACGAAGAAAAAGTTAGAGGGGATTTGGAGTAGGGAACCTCCCTCACCCCCAGCCGATAATATACTGAGATATATATCGGGAATATAATTGCCACTCTTTCCACGAACGATTCTGTTGCGATGAGTTCTGATCTTCACTTTGTAGTCTCCACATCGGAGAGGCATGGAAGCAACTGTGCACTCTAGTGCAAAGCCCATCGTTTCAAGCGGTGATTCATGGACCTCGCTTGTCGTCGTGACAATGAGCTTCTGAACGTTGCGGAAATAAGCGGGGCGGCTAAACGGAGATAAATCAGCCGTGCGGAGTGAGTTCATATACGTAAACTTACCTCTTAATCCATTCAAATTCATTGTCGAGTTTTTCTTCGATGTATGCATATTCAGCTCTGGTGATTCCTTCGAACGTCGTCTGGCAAATATAAATGGCCATGATCCGTGTATAAGTACAACGTTGAGCTAATTGGCAAGGTAAACAAGTATACCAAATTTGGGGGAGTTGCTGTGCTGCAGCCCACTGAATCTTGTAGTCGCTCAAGTTCCTTGAGAATACGGTCACACCTTTCTGATCAGTGGGCCCAGTGGCCATATGAGTCATGACAACAAGTAATGCGGGAAGTAGCAACGTTAACAGTGGCCTAGCCCACATTTGTCAATTTACCTACCCGAATCCAGCTCTCTGTCAATTTCATTGCTCTGAGTCCTGGAGTCGTTTGGTGACGGAATTGGCAGTGAATCAATGTTGACGCCCGGCAGGTCCTGAGTCGGAGCAGCACCGCCTGGGGTCTGGGGCAGAGCATCGTTGTGGTTACCCAATTTTAGTTGGTCAGCGCCTTCAAGGGTTGGAGTGGATCCACAGGCCCAGGGAAGTCCTGGAGAGTTTTGACGTTGATTATCATCACGAACGCGGGGCTTCGCGGCCGCAGCCACCCCAGAGAGAGGTGAATGTAGTCGATGATCCGAGCGCTTATTGGACCAGGAACTTGTACTGCTGGAGCTCGAGAGGTGGTAGTCTCTTGTAACATTCAGGCTAGGGTAAGACCGAGGCTGATATGAGTGATAATCGAGGTGTCCTCTGGCCACATCTGAGAAAATATCAGATGCATATGGTGGCATGGCTTTGAATCACGCACTGTCCACTAGGACAACCCCCCGAGGATGGGTGGTGTATTACAAATCAAATCATATTAACATTCTTAGCATCCGCCCCTTTCATTTGATAATATAGCCAGTGCGTCATGGGTCATGAGCGAATACTCACCAATAAAAAAGGGATCATAATAGAGAGGAAACACGATTACAAACGAGAATTCCAGTCAAGAGTGCAATGTGAAAAATAATTCTTTGTCAAAAAAGTGATTAAGATAGAAGAAATTGGAATAGTATGATGAAGTCTTGGCAGTGAGCCGCAGATTAGCTTTAGGGCCGAATCTTGGAACGACCGGAGCCAGTGCTCGCACCTGCGAGAGTGGAATAACGTCACCGACTGGCGTCCTGGAAGCTCTCCGCGCCCGCTTTAGAATGTGCATCCCAGTTACCTCATCAAAGTCTTTGTTGCGTATGGGGACGTTGTCAAATCTTGCAACGTAGAGAAGAAACCGGCTACTCCACCAGGTATCTTCCAGACATCTTGGGGGAACAGGCCGGAATATCAGTTGTATCTCGCACACAACATGACCTACAGTCCCATGAGCAATAAGGTAGGCTTGCAGACGTAGACTTACGACGTACCTTTGAGACCACTAGAAGGCCACACTGCATTATCATCGATATTGACGAACGCGGTGTCATACCGTCCCTTTGGCCATCCGATCGCCGGGGAGGGAGGTAAGGCAATCAATGACTGGGCGGGAAGGATTTGAGTTGGATCATGATAAGTTTTTTGTTGTAGGCGAAATTTGTGCCAAATTTGCAACCGCTGGAAGGGGAGAGGCTCATCAGCAGAATACTGTCTCCTGCCTCCGATTTGAAGCGGCCCGCTGTTGTGATTGCGGTAAACATAGTGCACCAGCGCAGCACGGAGATCTGGCAAGTGATACTTGTCTGCGACCGTATCAATTTCCATGCTGCGTATCGCCGGATCAAAACTGAGGTGGAAAGCTACTGGCCCGGACACAAATGTCCGGGGAGGGAAGGCTCTGGAGGGTTCGTCCGAGCGGGTAAAGTAGTTAACGACAGGGCGGAGGGGAACGCCAGGCAACCATCCATCAGATACCTGACCGGTACTGCCGTTCGATTGAGCATCACTTTTAGTCTCTAAAGCCTCGTCGCCCGAAACCACCCCATTTTCTGACTCTGAGTAGTGACGGTCGTCGTCGTTGTCGTCAAGGCCTAGGACCATTTCTGACGGTCTCGGCTGATTGCTGCCGTGTTTTTTCTCTCGGATATGTAGTGCAAGGGAGAACGCACGGCATTTTTCTTGCCGATCGAGATATCGACAGATCTGTGACTCGAAATCGATATTGTTTGTTGCGGTTGCAGGAATCTTGACGAAATCGATGTGAGCGCGCTCTGTTGTATCCGCAGTCCAATGAACGGGAGGCCCGACGAGAGGAATTGCAGGGGCAACATTCTGTAGGACTTTGAGCTTAGGAATGTTCCAATGCTCAATAATGTTACCTTTCTCTCCTTGGCAGCCACCGGCAGCTGTGATGGCCTGCTTGTGATCATGGAATTCCTGAAGTGCTGCAGATATCTTGCGACAGTCGTTGTCGTTGATAACCGGTGATTGGGAGAGATACCGAAACTCAAGGAGAGAACGGACGGCTCGTACAACACGCAATGGCGCAGCCTCCGCGATCACAGCGATCATATAGCGTTGGAGGTCGCGGAAAGTTCTCCCCGTGACTTGCTTCAGCTTCGTAATCCCAGAGGTAAAGTGTCGATGACCTGTGATAGGCTGGAGGATGGAAAAGCAGAAGTCAATTTCCTTAGGACCAACTACATGGATGCACCACTGCACGTTGTGATCGTAGTAAAACCTGTGGAAGACATGCAGAACCTCAGGGGGGAGGAAGTAGGCCGGATTGGAGAGTGGCCAATCTCTCCAGAAGGGTAGTGCAACCCCATTAAGGCGGTATCGCTCGCATGCTCGGAAGAAAGCCGCAAGATTGTCGGGGTCAGCATCGAGTGAGTTGATCTGGTTGAGGGTGATATCTCCGGTTCGTAGATCATGTCGGAAGGGATCACCAAACTCCGTGTAGTCGGCAAGGGTAACGGCGGAAGTCATGCCCCAGACACATGCGATTACACGGGCTTCAGGTGTGTCGACTATGCAACCAGCAAGCGGGGTGTAACAATACCGGTTGTTGCCAAGTGGGTCCGAAAGCATAATGCCGATTGACGCTGCTTGCTTGAGTGGGGCCACTACGATGTCGAGGGCCTCGTGGTACAGGCGATCCAAGAGAACTCCCTTCAAGTTCATCCGCTGATCATTATGAATAAATTCCGCAATGGGGAGAAATGCCACTGGGATGAATGCTTGCAGTGAGGCTTTACTTCGAATGTCGGAGCGAATATTTGCCAGCGACATGAGGAGGGGATGTGAAACTTTTCCACCGCACTGATTCGTCACGTTTGTTTTGTCAGATGACAAGATGACACCGAGGACGGTGCCTCCCTTGCCCTTCGGAAGTGCTCCCTGTCCAGAACAAGGTAGGTTTAACTCCAGTTGCTTCTTTCTGTTCGTAGATATGCTCACCTGCATTTCCCATGCGATATCGCAGGACATCCATTCTGTATAAACTCTTATGAGTCGTTCTGCAGTGGAGAAAATCCGGTAGGGTGTAAAATCAATCACATCTGAAAACAAAGGGTTATGAAGTAGCATCTGTAAACACTCTATAGTGTCCCTGTAAAATAACCTCACGACCTCTTTCGTAGCGTGCGAAGTGTCAATATGACGGCACTTCCATGGAGGAACTTTGGGTAGAATCTCTGCAAGTCCACGAAGTTTCGATGCCGTTTGGAACGAGAGTTGAAGTCGTTTGATCTAGATGATGTGAACACGAGCAAGCAAGCCACTTGATGCAACATACTAGTGTTAAAGACAAGAAACGATCGATGGCGGCCATACTGAGCCCGGACGTGAGTAAAAACTCTGCTAGCTCCCATTCAGAACGGTCGGCAAATGGGTAGTAAAAGTTCTCGGAGTCCCGCACTTCCGAGAACATATCTTGATCGAAGGCATCCATGAACTTGATGCCGCGTTTATCTACCACTCTGGCTGCCCCTGGAAAGTAGTCTATGACCGGCGACTCAAGATCTTCAGCAGCTGACATGTTTTCCATACCGTCGTCCTGCGAATTCTGGTCAGACATTGGTTCGTCGCTGTAGGGTGTGTGAGGTCTTCGCTCGTATTGGACGGGGGTGTTGGCATCGAAAGTGGGTACGACAAAATGCTCAAGAAGGTCTGCCGGGTCCACGAAAGCAGTAGGTTGTCTGTGACACTTGGTTTGTGGTTGATTCAGGTGCCTCCGGACTTGGATTTCTGTGTCGAACCCCTTCCCACATTGAGGACAGCGGCATGCTTCAGGCCTCGGGTTTGTCATCTAGTTTAAGAGTCCAAGACGCCGCATCTTTCTAGTAATTCTTACTGGCACGCTTACCTAACTATCATGAGTGATTCCCTCACTAACTTCGGCCGTGCCTCATCCTGCGTCTTAGATAACATCTTGAAAAAGACTCACCGTCGTTCAGGCTATAATTTATTAATGTGAATATCGAGTGCTCCCGACAACGTTGACATTGAACGAAGCCGCACGGTGATAGGGACAGTAGATCAGTGATCTTCTTCGCTACGAAGTCGGACCTAGACTTTATGATGCTTACCACCTGTGCTCGTTTGTAACCCCTTTATATATACAATGTTCGAGGCTGAGCCCTGAATTCCGTTGAATGTTGCCAGTGTATCTCCGAAGATTGAATCGGTTTCCTCAACAGTAATTCACTCGAATAGAGTGGTACGCCTGTGAGCTGGCTTCACTTGACCCATCGGTTGATCTATGGTGTCAGCGTCTTTGTAGTACCCGCAGTACAAGTTTGGCACAACGCTTGTACTTGGTGAGTCGTGCTTCCTGTGACACTTGGCGCATCACTTGCAATTATAAACCCCTTATATGGTAAAAATTTCGTCTAAATTGTATAATGGATTCTAAAGGTCAGCACGAAGTGCAACCTGTGCCATACTGGTGTAAATCAGTGAGGACCATAGTTTTGGCGATGTTCCACCATCTCTGTCAGCACACTGTATATCTAGCATGCACAAACATAATATTGACATATTATAAAGGTCAGCACGAAGGACAACCTGTATCAGACTGGCATGAATTGGCAAGGACCAGAGTTTCAGCAGGGTTCTGCCATCTTTGTCACATTTTTGTCCTTGTTCCATACCTAAATTCATAGTGAAATCACATATATTCTTATTATATATACATCCTGGTCTGTACTATGGTAGATAAATCCTAATGCTACATACCAACACCGTGCCAGGTCGTCATCTTCCATTGCATTTGAGAAGCAGGGTGAGGGTGAGGTGGTGTTACTGTCGCTTGCGCCGCCGTTCGAGTCACACACCATCGTCAGGGATGGAGAAGGGCCGTTGGGACATTGTTGGGTGAGGATGAGGAGGTATCGCTGTTGCTACACTGCCATTCGAGTCACAAGCCATCATCTGCTGTCGTCGCCATTGCGTCCTCACTTCGCTGTCCTTACCATCTCCTTCAAATCAGGAAAATGGGGAAGAAATGTTATTCCTAGACAGTAATGATAATGTGATGTAATCATTGAATGTGATGATAAAGCCTTGTCATCACCTAAATTGAATTATGTATTAGATATAAGAATGATACTAGCATGACTATCCTGCTTCCATCTGTTTGATTTGCATACATCACATATAATCACTGGCAAACATGTTGTACAATGATTAATGAATATATTTCACTCATCAGAAGTAGAGAGGATGTTCCAAGTAACATAAGTCTGGTAACAGCACAACCAGCTGTTTGCATTCAGATTCTCATATTGCCTGACCATATATCTGGCTACTAGTATATCCCATATTAGAACTCAAATTACAAAATATGTTCCAGTAGCACAAGTGTGACATATATGATTGTTATGAATCACCATCTTGACTTTTCTTATTATTGCTGATCATCTTGGTAAGTTATTGCCATCAATATCCTCCTGAATTGTGTTCTACTTTGCTACTAGACTTACTGTAGCATATTGGAACCAACTGAGCAAATCACTGTGTGAACACATTGGCTCTCCCCTATTCAGAAGATTCGTTTGCGACTTAGTATACGGTATTGGAACCGGTCCTCATATCCAACACCAGAACTGGTTATGTGTGAAGTGTCAGGCATATGATACACGTACATGGTCCAAGTCACAGTCCCCATTAACGTGAACCTTCGATGGTGGCAGTACGCGAAAAGAGTAGTCATGGGCAACACGTGCAGCGCTGACCGACTCCGATGATCCAGGGCTCAGGTGAGCTGCTCCCGGACGCTAGTTGGCTAACGGCACAAATGTGAAACATGAACTTGGGAGGTAGGAAGTGATCGCGATGCTCCTGCCGATCAATGAACGGGAAGGAGAGTGGACCGAGGAATGGATCACGCAAGGCTGGCTGTGTGGCCATGTACGGCACCAAAATTTGAGCATGACGATGGAGGTAGGCAAGGAACGCGTCGGCCCACCTACTCTTGACATTTACCACGTTCCACAAGAGATATTTCATACAATTGCAATCGTATCGCTCCAGGCCCGTGACTCGAAAGATCCTGCATGAAGTTCCACAAACGGAGATCCCGCCCCCGCTCTCATCTCTGGCATGTTCTCAGCTTTATTTTGTGTGCATTCATGATGACGTCCCTGCCTCTCCCCCTTGAGGTAGG
>JBBPMZ010000705.1:0-11109 GCA_038090575.1 Tylopilus cf. pernanus | reverse complement strand
CAATATGTGTCTATAATGACTATAGGGCTCAGCTATGTTGGTTATATAGACTACATACTGCTATAACAGCTATAGAGAGATATATAATAAAGTTAGTGTCTATATAGCAAATCTATTTTTCCTGATGAGACCACTGGAATACAGGGCCATTAGCGCGGATACTCGGTACTACACTCTGCATCAGCTCGAGCTTCGGAATGTACCAATTGTCGATCGGCTTCTTCTTGCCCCTGCGTGCCCCTGCAGCGATGATAGAGTCTTTGTGAGCATGAAACTCTGCTAGCGCATCCCTCAGTCGACTGCAGCCATTCTCGCTGATTACTGGGCACAGAGCCATGTAACGGAAGTCCATGAGAGCTCGAATGGCAATGACCATGCCATGTGGCGCAGCACCAGCGATAATACCGACCACATAACGTTCCATATGTCGATGCTCCTTGCCGGTGACTTGCTTAGCGCGAGATATGCCTTCATGGAAGTGGCGGTAACCTGTGATTGGCTGGAGAACAGAAAATCGAAAATCGATTTCTTCGGCAGTCAGGACATGAATACACCATTTAATGTCGTGATCTCCGAACTTCTTATGAAAATGGTGGAGGGATTCAGGGCCCAAGAAAACCGCGGGTTGTGCGAGAGGATAGTTTCTCCAAAACGGTTGATCGACCCCACTGAGGCGATACTCCGCACACTGTTTGAAATACTCCTCGATATTGTTTGGATCGGCGGTAATACTCGCAAGCTGACGTAGTGTTTGTTCGGCAGTGCGGGGAGGGTGCCGAAAATCATCCCCAAACTGTGTATATTTGGCCATTGTGAACGGTGAGGTCTTGTCATGCACGATAGCAAGCATGCGTGCTTCCGGCGTGTCCACTATGTAACTTGCAAGTGGCGTGAAGCAATAACGGCGAATACCGACAGGATCGGACATCATGACACCCAATGCAGCAGCAGCTTTGAGCGGGGCGAGGACAATATCCAGACATTGATGGACGAGGCGTTCTTCCAATACGCTGCGCATGCGTGGCTTAGTATGGATGAATTTTGGGACGGGTAAGAGTGCGGCAAGCAGAAATGCGTTCGAAGAATACTTGAGTCGGACGGAGGAGTGGATATTGGCGAGACTGATCAAGAGAGGATGAGCGATACGATCACCTGTCAGTGCTGAAATATTTGTCTTGTCTGAGGACAAGACAACACCGAGGACCGTCGCGCCACCGGGCACGCGTGACTAGATAGACGTTCAGAGAAATTCAAGAAGGCTGGCAGAAAGCTTCTAACGTACCTGCATCTCCCAAGCAGCATCACACGTCATCCATTCAGTGTACACTCGTACTAGACGAGCCGCTGTTCGATATACCTTCCGAGGAACCAAATCAATTTTGTCACGAAAAATGGGGTTTCCGAAGAGTGATTCAAGAAGCTCGATGGGATCGCGCCAGTATAACCAAATGGGTGTCTTTGTTGCGTGTATCGTTGTAATTTGCTGACATTTCCACTGCGGACCTTGAGGGAGGAGTTCCGCGCGACCACGAAGTTCTTTGGCTGTCCGAAAGGATAATGGCAATGTTTTGATCTGCTGAAAATTAAGCACAAACGAATCACTATAGCAAACCAATAAGTACTATACCCAGTCCAGAGACAGAAATCTGTCAATTGAATCCATACTGAGACCCGAGGCGAGTAGGTAACGTCCAATTTGCCAATCCCCCTGCCCAGAAAACGGATAGAAAAGATTGGATTTCCTCTCATTGGCGAATTGATCACTGTCGAAAAGATCCATGAAAGTCCTTCCCCTCCCATGCCCAGTCGCTGCCCCCAGAAATTCGTCGGTCACTTCTTCCCTCACGAATCCCTTGCTGCGTTGGTCCACGTTCTCTACACCATAGACAGAATTCAAGTCTACGTCCATATCTAGATCATTATTGACTTCTGTGTGGAAAGCTGGATCGAAACCTTCCTCGATCAGTCCGTGGGCATCCAAGTAATCGTCATCTGTTGGCGTCGTAATTTGGACCAAGTCTTGGACCATATCCAAGCAGGACGTGCGTGGTTGGCTAAGGTGGCGGGTGACGCCAGAGGCACTTTTGTAATACTTTCCGCAATTTGGACATGAGGGCATGGATGTCAAGTTAACGTTTCAACTTGAACTTTGTCGAGGTGCCTGGGAAACTCCTTCCAAGATTTTTGCTATGGCGTCGGCAACGGTAACGAGACCTCGAAAACGAGATTGTAACCTTACTGACACTTCCTCAGACTGTGTCATCTTCCTCGTCACACGAACTTCAACCGTGTTCCTCTCGCCACCTACAAGGGAGTTCCCTATCTCCACATCACTCTATGTCGAGTACCAGCACGACTGTCGAGCCCAAGAGACGGAGACGCCAGAAGTCACATATGCCAGTGCACCTGCTAGTACCTGAAGATTATGGACACAAGGAGGTGAGAAGACTTTGATTTTGTACTAATGAATACATTCTTCATCTGAAGTAATATTTAAAGACTACATCGTCATCCCTCAGTGGCGAATCAGACGTTGACGGTAGCACTGACACCGAAACCGAGTGCGAGGAAGCAATGCTTGTCTTGGCGGCTGCCCGGGCGAAGAGAAAAGTGAGGCAAGCACAGAAACATCTGGTCGACTGCACTCTTGAGGAGCATATTGCGATCATCAAATTGTACCGATGTCGCGCAGACTCGGAGAGGGCTGAAAAGCGGTTAGAATCTGCTGATATGGATGTTGGTCGCATTCGGAATAGTATAAGGAGCAGAAATCTTCCCATTGGTGAGCAATTCTTTTGGGGCTACAATCACACTGGCTAATTTACAGTTTCATTTGCACTGCAGGCATGTAGTCCAACATATCGAACACTGATGCAGTATATACATTTGTCTATCTGTACGAGCCATTTGTGCATATCGTTGTGTTTACCTAAAATCAAGATCGCTCTATGTTCGGTCTTCGTTTGGTCCTACGCTGGGCTCATTAAGTAAATAACGGATCCAGAGGGGTTTAGGATACTGAACAAACTTCTGAAATAACGGCTCCGTCATTGCCTGTGACTTCTGTGGTCTTGAAAACTCGGATCATGAAGATCCAGCTGTAACATTGTTGCAGTGTTACAGAGCGACTCAGGATTATGGGCCGTACCGTACAATGATCAACCAGTCCTATGTATTCACTTCTGAGCCAGATGTAGGGTGTGCAACGGAGACCAAGTTTTCGTCAGCCTTGTCGTCCCTGGGCTTCACAAGTACAGTGGAGAGCAATGAAACGGCGGTGAGCGTCGCGGCGACTCAGAAAGACTGAGGGTCCATCATGATAGTGTCTGAATTCAAAGGGAAACAACTTATACTTCCTAGATTATATTCTCATCCCGGAGGTATTTTCCATCAGAGAACCTAGGCAAAAACTGAATCACGGCGTCCAGCCTTCTGGGATAGTAGTAATCAAAGTCTTGTAACACACCTTTTCTGCAAGATTGTGAACTCGGACATACCGTGCCGCTGGAAGGGTGCACCAGGACATGGCCTATGCACGAGAATCCTAGTCTAGTTGAATTACCACCGATGAATCGATCTTGCTCCAAGTGCGTGTTTGGTCAGCGGGATCAAACTCACCACTGGATTTGTCCGAATGTGATTACTTAATAATATTCAATTCATATCAATAACGGCTTGCGATGGCCCTTAACCACGGTATGTGTTGCCCTGTGTCCCTCACACTCGAAGGCCCATCGACGGGAAGGAGCCTGGTTTCTAACTAGTAATTGGGCAAGTTTACATTGAACGGTGTCCCTCCTCTGTAATGTCTGGCCCTGCCCGACAGTCCAAGGTCATTAAACTGGCAAAAAACAGGACCCCGAGTCCTGAAATGGAGTCCACGCTTCCGGCGTAAGTCGAGCCCATCCTCTGAGAGGTTCAAGTTGTTAGGATAGTAGTTTGATAGCGTAGAGAATTTGTGTAATGAACTTGAGTTTACCCGAAAACCACAACCACAACGGCGACCGATTGATTTGATGCATCCTGGCTAGCCACACGTCTAACGATCCTTCTTAAAGGACTTCTAACATTTTATTTGCGCACAGCCGCCCGTATACACCATAACGTACATACGGCACGCAATGGGTGGTCTATCAGTTGATCTCGCCGACCTGGTGGCGTGCTGGCATCCGCCGAATGTGTTGCGCCGGGCAGGAGCGGCACGACGCGGCAAATCTCGATCCTAAGATGATCGATGAACAGCTGATAGCGTGGATATCCAATCCCTTGTTATAATACTATAGGTATCCAACCAAAAGAATCTAGCATGTGTGTTTACAGTCACGACCAGATATCTGAGTGTATGAGTGTGTTCACAATGCCGTTGTAAGAGAACCAACAGGGCAACCCGGCACTTCGATTAAGAGGGAGGGCTTCGCAGCCAAGGTGGTGCGTAGTCTTGTGAGTTTGGCAGAGTCAAGCGTGGAGGCGCCGAGCGCGCCAAGCTGACATGCACCTTGTTTCGATGAGCTTCGCACGCGAGTCAAGCTTCAAGGCTTGACAGACAACGAACAAGCGTGGCAGTTGCAACAGCCGAGGCACTTTGAATGCCGATACAGTAGTGAGTGACGAGCCAAGATGACAAGTCTTTATAATTGACACCCACTTGGACTAATAGACGATGTACTATCGCAGCATTTCGGCGCTGACATTTCCCACACCCACGTTCGTGCCTCCAAAGGCACTCATCAACGTAAATTCCGGATGACAGCCAACACATGGAAGTTGCCGGCATGATGAATTTGGCCTGGAACCAAGCCAAAGAAATGATGAGTACGTACCCCACCGAGTTCGCATGGAGGCTCGACGCGCGAGCTGTCGGTAGTTGAATTAACTTCAACGCAAATCGTCTCCGTGACTTTCTTGACATCCTGCCCAACTGTTATGGGACAGTGCGGAGGGAATAAAGGCCTTGCCTGGGACACCGTCACCATTTTGGAGTTTGACCTCGGCATCCGCGCTCTGAAAGTTGAATTGAGAGTCAGCAAGGAGAAACCAAATGAAGCGGGGCAAGCCTTGCCGACAAGAGATCAAAAGGGCGCCGCGTAGCTTCGATAGACTTATCGCAGTCAACATCTACAAGCCAATGGGCTGATCGAAATTGAACTGGAACGGATGTAGTGTCGTTCAAGACACCGAGATATTCCTCGAAAGAGGAATCGGAGCGGTGTTTGTGAGGGAGGCGAGAGATTTAAAAATAGATAAATGTAAGAATGATCAGCGGAGAAAGTGAAGGAGGAAACTTAATCCGGTTCTGCAAAGTCGACGTGAACGAAAAAGCGGGGATGCTGGGGGAAGGAGACATGCAACCATAGTTGGATGTGGGGACTACGATACCGGAGACCACGGGGATAGGAGCAACGGAAGAGAAGTTGGGGCCGTCAACCTGCCAAGCGGAAGGGTTATAAGCAGCATACGCAAACGGCACTAAGCTAAATGGTGAGAAGCATTACATAATGAATTCATGCTGTACTTGCTAAGCATCAGCCTGAGGGGAACGATTCAATCATTGCGACCTTGACAGATTCCAGGCGCCGACTACTTGGCAACGTATATCCATGTGTGCGCAGATATGCACATGTGGTGTGTATCGATGCGAATGACTGTTGCGCGGCGACTCAGGGATGGCGTCTTGTTCAGGGGTATCATTGGGGGGTACGTCGACGTCCGTGGGTGGATTGGGGACCTCGGGTTCTTCAGGGACTGCTCCAGCGGGGGATGGAGAGCGCCGCGGTGCCGAAGTTGACTTGGCTGATTCTCCGCGTGTTGCTTTGGTCTTGCGTCGAGACTTGGATAATGCAGCGGTAGTCGTCGAGCGGGCCTTTCCCCACTTAGCACGTGTGGGCGGGGGGTCGTCTGTGGTGCGTGCGACCACTAATTCGTCCGAGGACGACTGTTCCTTTTCTTCCACGCGGGAAGGCTTCTTGACGGGTTTTGAGCGTGTGTCCTTGGATGAAAACGCGAGGAAAGGACATGCTGCGCCGGATTTACTGTCCCGACTGCGGTGTTCCAGGCTGTAGCGGACTCAGTAAGGTAATGCACGCATAAGGAAGGGTGAACCATACATCGGATCGTCTTCTTTTTCTCAACCACCGAGTAAAAGATTGCAATACAGACACGTTACTGTGTCATCACCAGTAGCTTGTGGTATGTACACGAAGCCCACTTGCACCATCTGGATCTCGATCAGTTTAAGGAAACACAAGACACGCCGATCTACCTTGATTGACGTCGCAGCATGATCTGGTTCACCATCGTCGTGAGGCCACCAATCTCACCAAAAGTTGCCAACCGTGCGTCCTTCATGAATTTGCCGTGGGGTAGACGTGTCTTGTCCGCGAATACGAAGCTGTGGCTGGGGATAAGCACGCGGCATACGAGCAACACACATGCCATACCGCCCCTTCTCGTCCATATCACATCGCACTTTGCGTGTCTTAGCTAACCCAAGTTGGTTATTCATTGAAATTACATTACAAATCTATTTATTTGAAATGCTAAACATAGACATGGCATTGACAGGCATGACACAGTACCATAGTCGCCTGTCAAAAGTCTCCAGACGTTCTAGGAAGTGTTGACACAACCCCGCCCCAAAGCGGGTACTTCCTAGTCTCGAGCCGTTCTAGGAAGGCACTTACAGGTATCGGGATTTTCCGTGCCATAGAACGTCTGGGGACTTTTACCTGAGGACTCTTGCATCGAGTCACACATGTCACACTTTAAATCTATATTTGGATATATTCGTCTGTTTTTGGATGGCGCCTGCTAAGTCCAGCTAAGTCTCTTCATTACTTCGACAAGCCTTACTAGATGATTCTATTATCTAATACTATGTCATAATAGATCCTACATACTCTTTCTGTGATTTTTGAGGCACAAATGGGGCAAACTAAATGTGGGTCAACATGAGTGATTTCAAGGACTCCAAGGTCAAGGGGGGGAAGATGGATCATGTTGATGATCCACGTGGCTTGACTCTACATAGAGAGTGCAGATGCCAGTGTCATGCAGGCATAACAAGGATGCTAGGAAGCGATCAAAGAAGCTATCAATGCAAGCGGGACGTCAGCCAGAATACATGGAGCAAGCGGATAAGGAAAACTCATCGCAGAGAGCTCGAGACAAGGTGGTGAAGCTGGTCAGTGCGGACTGGCATTAGGAATGCTAGGGACAGGCTGTGGCAATCCGAAGGAGCACGAGAGGGGGGAAAGGGGGATGACACAAACACGATATGACGATGTGACACATTGTCACGTCGTCGTCGCGTTGCATCGTATCTCGTCGTGACAAACTGGTGGTGGGCGTTGTGGAGCACGGAAAGGAGAGGAGGCATTGCATCGTTCGTCACGCTGGAGTCGAGCAAAGAGGGAGAGAGAGGAGGCGGAGCCGTCGCACATCATGTCCATGTCGTGTCACCATGGAGCAAGGTGGCACGGAAGGGGAAGGAGGGAAGGACTCGGAGCGGGAGTCCGGTGCAACACGACGATGATATGACAACGTGCTGCAACAACGCAGCACGTTGTGACGTCGTCGTCGTGTCCAGGTGGGGGTGGAGGATGGTGAGGGAGATGAAGACAATGCGTGGACGATGCGAGATGTTGTCGCATCGTCATACGCATCGTCGTCGTTGTGACACGTCACATGGTATTCAAGCTGGAAATAATTGAATGAACGCAGGTGGGCAAGAAGGACGAGGGACACTGACTACTCACCACTGGCTGTCAGCGTAGGAATACGAGATGGCGGGTGACCTAGTATGGGGGCACTGAACAACTTGAAGCTCGAGTGCCAATGACATTGCCTGGATGAGGCGGCTGACGAGTGATCGAGCCTGAGTGAACGAGAAGATCAGCGTGGGCCGGCATGGCTGACACTGGCAGCACCGAGGAGAGATCGATTTCAATTGAAATCTGGTACTTGCCGCAGTGCATGTACCGTACCCCCAGACTCAGACTAGCCCCCATGCCCATTTCCGGGACGTCCTCCACTGTGTGATACGGTCGCTTCAAGACCAATTTAGACGCGTTGAATGCGTCATGGAGAGCCTATAAGGGTTAGGGAAGTGGTCAGCAGACACCTGACACGAGTGGGACGCACCAGAAGTCGAGCAGAGCAGATCGCGCAGATCTGTGGCCACTAGCGAGCCACGGTATTAATTTGTTCTGAACAAATATTCAATAATAATTAATTACAGTGCAGTGGCTTAGTAATGGCTTAGTAATCTAAGCGTGACACGATGCAAGAGCTGCCGGGTAAAAGTCCCCAGACGTTATAGGAAACATCTGCTCCCCGAGTTCACCCGAATTTCCTATACTTCCTAGAACGGCTGGTTCTGAGACTAGTACTTATGTATGTTTTTGTGATTGGCGAACCCAGCGATTCATTACATAACATTGCCAAGACCTTGTATCAACTAGGTACGATTTCAAGTTTCAGCACGTACTGCCATGGCGAGTACAAAGACCGTCGATACCGTTCAAAATCAAGACCAGTCAAGGATATGATCACAACTTGCCAGTGAAGTACTATCATGATGCTTTCCAACCCGAATATCCATATACTCACATCACTCTCAGCACGATGCGCAACCGCAGTAGTAAACGAGTTGTAGCCTACAGTACCTGCTCGTCCAACCGTACCGTCAGAATCTTCGGTACCGCCAACTGTGAGCCATTCAAGTCAGATGTTCAGAGCCTCTCAAAGCGTGCGCGCCCAAAAGTGCTGTTGCTTAACTCACGTTCGTTCTATTAGTGACACCCAAATTACACCCTTGTCTGGCAAATCACATAGGTCCACTGGCACCCAGAGTTCGATGACATCCTCGCATCCTGTTCATGCGATGGACAGGTTCTCATTTGGAGAGCAAACACACGGACCTTCGGCTGGATCGTGAATCAAAATCAAAGAGCACTCATTGCACACCACTTCAGGTGATTCTTCCACAACGTAAAATCGTTTAATGTGACGTTCTTACCGAGTAGTAATCAAGTTCCAAGGTCGGTTCTGCTTGTTTCATTCTCCAGTTCGAGTTTTTATCGCACACATTTCAAGTGAAGGTCTACGGATCGCCGGCATATTCAATGACTTGCCATCAGCTGTAATGCTGGGACCCGCCACCCAGGCTCACACATACGCCCTCATCAGTCTGGGACCAGCCCTCCTACCTCTTGTAAACGCTTTTCCTGGCCCACTGCCGCAATTTTGTCAAAATCTGGTCGTTATATGAGGTTCGAAGGGAAACCGCTGGAGGGGCGTGGTGATTGAGTGCGTGACGTCGCTTGGGCTCCAAATATAATGATTGGGTTGCCGGGCCTATTACAAGTACGTGTGCCACTCACGCAAGCTTAAACGACACCTTTTTTATCCTTCTTGTGTAAACTATTACTTATACATAGGACAAGGCTGATGATTCAATTGGTGCATTGTAGTACTAGGTGGCGTTAGTACGATAAAGTATAATGTAAGTAAACTGCTCCCATAGCTGCCACGGTTACGGCTGACATGCAATCAGCTGTTGCTTCGTCGCTGTATTCCCGACGAGTCCGTTCCTTCCCAGCAATCTACAGCAGCTCAGGCTGTTTAGAGGGCGCAATGGAGCTCAACCCCCTTGCCTGCATCCATTGAGCCGGACAAGGGCCACCATGCCATAGTTTGGAATCTCATCAAGAGCGCCTGGGGACCTCCCCCGCGTTTAACTGCGACAATGTCCGTGTCCGTTTTATCTGCCTTTACATCCATGTTGACATTTATTGAAGCTACTCCATCAGTCCACCCATGTTTTGACGACATTCACCAATCAAGGTCGCACAAGATACGCCCCGACCATCAGATATCCTAACTCAGGCTGTAACATACTCTCCGGGAGCACCTCAAGAGAAAAATTCCGGCGCTACCAATCTATCTAACGGCCCTTAACTCCCAGAAAATGGTTCACCGAGATCGCAGTACGCGTCCACATTCATGTCGCCCAAGATTCCTTGCAATCTGACACCCCTGTTTGTGAAGGTGACCTCGGGCTACCGGCGTCACCAGACTCACTATCGAGCGATGATCCCACGCACGAGCAGGGCCACTTGCACCAGGAGAACCCCAAATAGGTTGCATTGAACATGGGGTTGTAGCGCCCAACCAGGCACTCGCGATCAAGGAACACGGCTTTGTCTTCTCCCCTCCATTCTCTGCTGCGGCGTCCTTGTCCCTCTCGAAAATTGCACTGTGTACGTAATCATCCATGTACGTAGCAGTATTGTTACACGCGTTATGCCCACGCCGGGTGCCCCACGTATATTATTATAGGTGGTTGCGGATAGTCGATTGATCCTGTCGAAATACACAGATTTCCAATGAAAGGTTCCAAGTAATAAATTGGAAAATGGGGTTCCTTATTGAAGTATCTTGCAGGGTCTTGGTGCCTGTGCGTATAGTCACATCACTCGTCCAACTTATCAGCAAACTAAGCGAACCAAAATGGTGCCCCGCTTGGTTAGGCTAGGTTGGTAGCCCTAAATATCCTTTTTTGTCGGCCTATCGTCCAATCACACCTCTCAAAAGGCTTGCTGTCGCCAAACGGTAACACAACCATGACGTTATTCTACTGCAGCTCTGTAGAAAGTTGGCACCAGCACATATGTTCCGAGCCTTTCCAAATGTCGATTATGTAAGTCGCAGCCCCGGACGTTCGGACGTTCGGATGACTTTTTCCGCTCTCGAACACCTCGTGCACCGCCACCCCCCTCCGGAGTTCGAAATACAAAAGGCGGTCGTCGTCTATGGCCTCTTCTTCGTCCAGTCCTAGCCGCATTTCGATCTCCCGACTGTATTCCAGACCACTAGCAGCTCTTTATGGAGTTTTACATCACAAGAAATGGGCCGAGGGAGAGCAGTGAGGGTGGATCATAGGGAAGCATCGTCCTCTCTTCTCGATAGACTTTCGTAAGTGGCATCATCAGGAAAGTTACAAAGCATCTACTTTGTCTGCTTTGTCTGATGCAGACAAACCAGAAGAAACCAGACAAACCAGACAAACCAGATGTCTGATTGTGTCTGAGTCAGTCTGACCACATCTGA
>JBBPMZ010000704.1:0-11116 GCA_038090575.1 Tylopilus cf. pernanus | reverse complement strand
GGTGCCCGTGAGGTAGACAGCCCCCTCATACAGAAGAACGGACGGCAATCCACTAGAAGATGACATTGGAGGGCCGGTGAGGGGAAGAGTTCCTGATGAGTCGTACCCTTTGCCACAAGGTCATATCCGATGGCTCTATTTATGATACGTCTCCTGGCAGTGCCAAGAATTGCCCCAAAAACACTGATTCCGGTCGCTGTGGTTCCGAATATTAAAGTCTGAGCACTAGGACTTTGCCACAGTTAGTTATGATCATGAAATAACATTTTGTATGGCTCGGTGGACACACCCCGGAGTCAAAGTTACTGCACCAGCCAGCGTGTAATTGCCAGGCACTACGACAAAGTTCAAGGTGAATCGATTCGTTCGAACCTGAAATTGGACTAGTACTTCTGAGTACATGTCCTATTTGTGGCAGCTAAAACACTTACGCATAATATGATACCCAAGCTTAGCAAATAACGACCGAGTCCTACGATATATTACCATCGAATTTCTTGGTGCGGCGGCGCCTTAAACATTTATTTGAAGCGGAGTGTTGTGGTCGTACTGCGGTCTTGACAGATCACGTCAGCCCGGGTCACTGAGGGGGCTTATTTACATCTTCTAGTACTCTTTCTGCCCTCAAGAGTCAAAATCGTCGTCAAAATTTTAGCACGGTCTCTCCGCGATCGGCAACATTAATATGTCGTCGTGGAATTACTGGCAGGTACTCTCGAGCCTGTCCCTGATTTTGGAGCCCTAGTTATCAGTCACCTGTTATCACATCCAATTGGGTATCTGATTGGGGTGCCTCTCACGTTCATGCCGGAAGGTGTAGTAATCTTCTGTGGTATGCCAAACACCTTTCCCAGTTTCCTCTAACTTTACTCGCCGCGCAGGCCCTTATGAATGTCACCCTCGAAACCGCTCACCGAAGTAATACCACTGACCTGGACCACCCGGAGTCCAGCGCATCCACCGCGTTGCATAGGTATCACCGTGGAGGTTTTCTCGTCCAAACACCGATCACGAGCAATAGAAGTTTACGGGCCGCAGCTCTCGCAGATTGATGAACTTGATGCATGGACTCTTCCGTAACAGCGCCCATGTACATAACTGTTCTTTTCCACGGCAATAGCGTTATCAGAACAGTCAGTTGACTCGTCCGGCCCGCCTCCCTGAGCACATCAGCGATGTTATGCAAGAGACTCATCAAGCATCCTCGTTCCAAGATAAGTACCTGTAGTCGTCAGCTGACGTGAACGCCAATTGGGAAGAATGATCACATTAGCCACATGTATCCCTCGTCAGCCCAAGCTCTCAAAATCATGAGGGAGGAGCGGGCAGTCCGGTAAATTGCGTGTTCCGGTATCCACGATTGACAGGTTCAAACTTATATGTGCGTTGTCCCCAACATACCGCACTTCACGATCTTCTGTCATGTCTGATAGCCACTGTAACCGAATTGTTCACTTCTGCAGGTCTAAGCAGGCACGGTTGAAGCACTATTGTCCGACTCTGTCCGACTGCGGTGCTAGTGATCGCCACCAATCCACCCATTCACGCACAACCTTCACATTGTATAGCAGATGACTTGATCAAGTGCTTCCTTAGGTTACATTTTACGCTTTCTGGTGCGTTCAAAAGTAGTCGCCCGATGTTTCGCTCCTAGACCGCGTCGAGATTGGTTAATTATGAGTAGTTGCAGCGCCAAAGATTAAACCCACCATCATGACATGTGATGCAAAGTTGAGTTGCATCGTTTCAAAACGTATGACTCGAAAGATGTTCACAAAGCGGTGTTCCAGTCAGACATCATTGCGATGTTTTACGTCTGACCACCCATATAGGACATTTGGTGCTCTTCGTGGACCTGTCCTCCAATCCGAGCCCGACCGGCTCTGGGCTTGTTTTCTTACTAGTTCGTTGTTCCACATATTATTAGTGTTCCGGGATGCAGCTAGCTTTATGCAGTATCGACTATATTGTACGGTTTGTCACGGTACCGCGGCATTACGGCAAGACAAGTCCAACATGAGCACAACAGCGACGACTCGGATGCGCTGTCCAAGTCGGTTCCGGATCATCTCAAAGCAAGAAGCAAGACAGTAAGCCGCAAGAGTTTCGGAAGGTTTGCCGCTTCAGTATTCAAGTTTCCAGCCTGAATACCAGTATTATAGCAACGTCTCGTACTCATGATGGACTGTGAAAAATGTAAGTAAATATATGCAAAGATCATTGGGGTATCTTGGGCGAACCGACTACAGCAGTTTTAGGTGGGAGGGTTTCAGATGGTCCATGGTTGTCGAAGCAGGAATAGCAATGGTCGATTGGGAAAGAAACACAAGAACCATTGCTATGATGCGCCCGGACAGTAAGCCGATTTGCATTTTTCTTGAAATCTCCAAGAGACGCTATTGGAGATAGATTGCTGTGATCGGTGTCTTGGAGTCAAGATTGCCAGTAAACATTATTCGAGCAACTTCTCAGGTCTATCAGGCTAATATTTATACTTTGTGCTCACCTTGTTCTCTGATTTGGCTTGGTGTCTGGGTCGTGCAGTGTGCCGTACGGTGCATCATAATGTAGCACTGTCTGGTTGACGAGTACAGTGCCTGGACCCCGCCATGAACAAATGCATGAAATCAAACACGCTGTGTGGACGCTGTGGCGGTGCAACCTAGGATTAACCAGTCCAAGCGGCCGCAACTTTTGCAACCATCAATATTTCAATGCTCGGATTCGGCAAGTCGAACGTAGCGGTAAAAACATGTGTTTTTTCACACTCGAGGAGTCACCGTTTCGTGTGCAAGTGCAGAGTAACGGGCGGAATGACCTCGTTATCTAATGCTTGCAACTTCAATGAAGGTCCACTGGCAGTCTGGCACTCAAGTATTAGAGTCAGATTCCGAGCCGGAAGTGCCGATCAGTGATCGGACTACCTTACTCCAGTAAGCTGACGACCTCGATGAGTAAAATATGCTAGAAGACACTATATCGTTACCGGCATGCCCTCTCAGGAGGAACTGGAGTACAAGATCTTATAACTGGTAAGCTTAGTGCTTGACACAGTACGGTGAAATCGTAACCTAGAGCACTCTCAGCAGCCGTTACAACACTGATCTTGTTCATCTGGCGTAAGTTAACATTATCCTGGTATGTATACTATGATATTAGTGACTCCTACTATCAAACGAACATTATAAAGCCTCTTTCTTTAGCCAGGGATATATTGACGATTTATGAGCACCGCAACTCCACTGCCTGCAGAGGCTCACTTGTAGCACGATCTCGGATAACCAGTCTCGTACAACTCTCGCAAGATCGTTTCATCTTGGACTATGAAAAACATAAGTAAACCCTACAACATCACATAAGCCTGTTCCTTACCTAGGTGGACCCACACGTGGCAAATTATCCCTGACATGATGAGGTCCGCGGTTGGTGGTTGGAGTAGGAGTAGCAGTGACTACCTGCGACGAAAACAGGAGAGCCACTGTCATGACATGCCACAGTAAGTTTATTTGCATGCTTCGTGACTTGGAAATTGGAATATAAATGGAAAGGCTGGAGTTGACTGTAATAATAGGGTCTTGGAGGATAAATGTCGAGTGTGATGTTCACATCCCGGGTTTATCCTTGCATTTTATACTGCTGGTCCTCTCTTGTCGTCCCGGCCGTGCTCACTGACAGGCAAGATCCAATGCGGTACCTCTGGCCGCTTGGCACCTGCGACGATCAGGCAACATGAAGGTGGCGATTCATGGCTAGGGAGAGGACGTTGAATTGCCAGCTCCTGAATCATGCCCGCACGCACGGGTCAGAGAAGAGCAGTGTCCCAATCATACGGTAAGTGCAGCTTTTCAACCATGATTGTCGCACATAGTGATGTTATATTCACCTGGTACCAAGTCGCCACTGCAGAACTATGGATGCATTAACGGTCACTCCTATCCGTTCATCGCCTCGTTGGAGTACGAGTGACTCAGATGTGAACTTGAAGCTATGCCTTCAAGGTGAACAAGCAGCAGCGCAAAAATCGTGTGTTGTTGTAAGGGACCCTCGTCTGTACAGGAAATAGACACCAATGATGTAATGAACTTGAGGCCGCGGTACCGAACCGGACCTCGGCGAAAAGATGCGAAGGAACTTGAGGGTGGATAACACTAGTTAGGAAGAAACTGTACCGGAGCGAGTTGGTAAATGAGGAAACGTCTACTTTACTTATGGTGGAATAAAGCTGAAGAAATGGAGATGAGTCAAGTTGAAATCAATCAATGCGAAGATTTGAGTTTTTACCGATGACAATCATGAATGTATAGAGCTGACGTGACGAGTGAGGGATTTCTATCATTGAAGCTTCGCATACCGAACCTGAATTCTCTTCCTCGCGTTCTCGAGGAAGTCCAAGTTGGTCTGCGGTACCTGGTGGCTGCAAACTTGACGGGGCTTGACCCTACATTGCCGCACTCCGGGAGGCTAAGTCTACGGTCTGATCATACCTAGCATGACTAGGTTCTAGAGCGGTTCTCACTTCATCAGGAAAGCGGCACCCATCACCCCTGCACTGCATCGCCACATCCAGTTCCCCGTCCTCCCATACCCAGTTGATGCCAGACAGTAAGAACGAAGTATCGTAAGCCAAGTCATGCAAAGAATGCCACCAACACACTGGCATGTCCGTAGGTTGAGTGGGTGAATCGAGAAAGTTGATCATCAGTGAGCTTGCGGTTGTCGACATTGATGGCTAATCAATATGGACCCCTTCATATCAGTGCACTGTCGGGATGTCAACATGGCATTTTATGCGAACAGCAATGCAGAGC
Organism: Tylopilus cf. pernanus; assembly: GCA_038090575.1. NCBI lineage: Eukaryota > Fungi > Basidiomycota > Agaricomycetes > Boletales > Boletaceae > Tylopilus > Tylopilus cf. pernanus. The sequence continues at coordinate 6,308 of JBBPMZ010000704.1, read as the reverse complement.
GTCGAGAGCTGGCAACATTGTTGTAATAGCTGTGAGAATCCACATGGCGTGATCTCACCGTCAGTTGTTCTCCAGCCCCGCTTGTCATTTATGCTGAGCTGACGGCTGTTTTGCTCGTCCTCCGTAAGGCACCCAAGGAATCCGTCGCATGCTTCCGAGATCGTGAGTGGCGGTTTGAATGGGTTTGGGCACGATTAAGTATAAGTAGCAGGGTGAAGGACGCACTTACTTTCACGGACCCACCGTGACTGAATGACAACTCCCGGGTTCTCGGAGAATGGAATATCTCGAAAATTGCATTGAGCCACTCCCCGCTATCGATCAGCTGACTCGTTCTCTTCTCGCCAAAGGCACGGTGCAAGAGCGTCATCCGAGGTCGAGGCCTTATAGAGCGCGAATAGAGTAAAATCGATTCCGTGAACGGGGGAAGGTCTCTGATCACATCATTGAGATGCATTGTATCACGAAGGAATCAGCATTGTTTGATGCTAGCAGCCACTAGCAAGTAGTCAAATGCAGGACATCTAGAGCAAACGGTCGTGGCTTATTCGATGACATAACCATTTATTTTACTTTTATTTCCGGCCATCATGCTGGCTTGTCGCTCTCGACCGTATCGTCTCTTGTCCCTTTACTTTTCTGCCAGTCGCTCTACGTCTACTTCCCAATCTGCAGACAAACCCACAGATTCCATCTTCACCGCACCAGAATCACCCTGGGATCATGTTTTCTCCGACCTTGACCCCGAACCAGCCCCTCCCGTCCTCCGACGCCGCACGCCCCTCCAAGACTTCATCGAGGCCAACCCCGAACGCAAAAAAGGCCATGGTTCCAGCAAATCCAAACCTTATTTGCAGCGTTCATCCAATGTTAGACAACAACGCGCATCCCTCACCGCACGCGAAATGAGCGTGTTCAACGACATGTTTGACTTGATATTCAACGCTGTATCTTCCTCTTCCCCCGCTCCTGTCCCTTCATCCTCCACGCCGTCAACGTCAGGCCGGACCCCAAGTATTGGACGCACAGGTGCCCCACTGAACGACATCTTTCGTACACTGCGTCGTCATACGTCACGTGTTAGATGGACTACCGCTATCGACGAAGAACTGGATCGGAAAAAGGAGACGATGGAGTTGTTCGACACGGACTATGATCTCCTTCAGTGGGTGACGAAAGAACTTTTTGGCGAGTCACAACAATGGGACGAAGACGCAAAGCGAGCCATTGCCGCTTCGAGCGCGGATACGACAGAGAATGGGAAGGCAGATGGACTTTCCCCGGCAAACGTATCTTCATCCTCGCTGCCCGCGCCTAAAGAACATCCCATCAATCACTCCATCTACCCTCATCTCATTGCGCATGCGATGCGTATCTTCCGGACAACCTATTCCAATCCGTCGCTTTCACTCGCCATCTTCAATCACGCTGCACGTGCATCAATACCATCATACGTCTTTGGGTGTACAGCACCGGCGTACAACGAACTAATCGAGGCGAAGTGGGAAGGATGGGGCGACTTGGAAGGGGTATGCAATGCTCTCGAAGAGATGCGGACCAATGGGGTCAAAATCGACGGGAGAACGCGGATTGTGGTAGAGAATGTGAGAAGGGAAGTCGGAGAGGCACGGCCGATGGAGCTCGAAGGCCCCGATGCAGAGATAGATCAGGAGCTTGGGGTCGACACAGCTGTCAATCCGTTCGCAAGAAAGGCTTGGATAGAACTGGGAGAAGCGGAGGTGATGAAACTCGTTGGCCGGATCGAGCGACTTGCGCTTCGCGAGCGGTCTCGTAAACCCAAAGTCATACCTCACGAGGAGTCGTGGAAGAGTGCAGCCCTACAGTCCAGTGAAGATGACGGATGGAGTTTCGACAGGTGGGATAAGAATGTTGGGAACGCGAAGAAGCAGAGGCAGAAGGCTAAACCTAGCTTTCGAGGCGACACTGACCCGCAGACCATTAAGGACTCGGGGATTGAGGAAGAGAACCTGGCTTTCCGTTAGCTGTCTGGTCATAATCCTTGGTGCATTCCCTGACCCGTTGTACCCCCACACCATCGCACGCACCTCTGAACAGATGTTATTATGTTGACACTCACATTTTGCACATAAACTTGAAGGTCTGCTGGAACGTTATGACCTCCCCGGATCACTGGTACCTATCCTGAGTTCGAGGTGCACCGAGCTGACCCCTTTGCAGTATTAGTGGGGTGACCTTACCTAGTACTAGTTCGATCACTCGCCCCTTCCTCGCTGACTATCATCTATAACCCCTCCGGTCTCGAGGTCGCTAAGTACCGGCAAATTTGTTGACAACTGATTGGCCTAATGAAACCGGATAAGTATATGCGCAGTGATTCCAACCCATAGCACAATTCGTTAGCCCGAGCAGACATTCATGACATTATGAATGTGCAGTACCCTAGACTATAGTACGTCTAATTACAGAATGCAGTTCTTGGCCGAAGTACTGACTGAAAAGCTTGGTAGTGGCGCAAGAGTCCGTGCTAACGAACGAAACTTAATCCATATTCGAATGACTGTGTCAATGAACCAAACCACTGTCCAGCTCGTGCCCACAAGTACGCCCCCCATCCAGGAAGCTCGTCATTGAGTCTGAACAATGGGATGCAAGCATCTAGCAACTCTGGTGGAACACCAGCTCTGTTGCACCGTTCGACAGCTTGCGCAAAGGAGTTGTCCGAGTAAGATTCACGTCCCAGCATGAGCTGCACTTCTCCGAGTAGCAGTTGTTTTTGTGCCGATGTTACCTAAATGTCACAATCGACAGTGACAGTGAAAAGGAGATAACGTGCTTCGGGGTAATCTTTCGCATAAAGCTTGTTTCCCTCGTGGACATAGGGCATCCGTAAGAAACTGATGGAGGAGAGGATGGGGACTGCACTGAGGGCGTCGATAGCGTGTTGTAAACGAGAGCGGGCCAATACATAGTTGCCGCCTGAGTAATGATCGAGGATGTTAGCAAACCATCCATACAAACGTTGAATCTAGTGGGCTTGCTGGCGAACGAGCAGGCATAGAGTTACATAGCAACCGGGGGAAGTGAGGCATGTTGACCAGGGCAACAAGGTGCCAGCGATAGAAATGAAAAGGTCGACATTCGCGCTTCGTATACTGAATCAGCTTGTGCTAAAACGTGCTAAGCTGATCCGAAGCTGACGATTACATTTACAGCTTGAATGACGGTTGGCTTGCTTGAACGGGAAAAGGAATGAAGCAGATGACGAATGCACTTGAGATCAGAATGTGAAGTAGTCGACATCTGTAACGTGTATGAGGTGAGAAGACCAAAGGTACATACTGCCACTGAGGTGGAAACTTGGAGGTCGATACGCGGATGAACTTGCGAGGATGAGGATGACAGAGTAATCAGCAACGCCCATGATGCGGTGGAAAACCCGGTCATCAATAATGCAGGGTTTGTACTGTGTAGTATTGAGATAGCAAACACAGGAAAGAAGTCGGACAACACGGGGATGGACGATGACGACCACCGAATATCCACAGCTTCCGGAGGCTGGACAAGGAGAGGGCTGAGGAAGGGGCTGAGGACATCAGTATTATCGGACCGCGACTCTCTAACGTTGCTTGCTCTTGAGGAGAACTCCGCAGCAGGTACTGCGATGGAGGCCAGAATTCGAAAGGTGGCCAACAAGCGCTGAGGGGGTGAGTGAACGGAAATGAACGATGCTGACCGGCAAGGGTTAAGACTGGCCAGGGCGGTGAGATGGACTAGCACTGTGACGTAGCCGTGGAAATTTGGTCGGAGAATGGCGAGTCGTGACCGATCAAATTTCTTCCCATTGTGATCTCACTTTCCAAGTCCAGGTCGAACCTAACTAACTCTGCCATTCATTACTCCAGGGCTGCTGGAAAATGTATCCTGTGTGTGGTATCTGCACGTGGATTCGAGATCAAGATAGCCGTCGAAAATGGTGCAACCAGTGGGTTAGTTGCAGGCTCTGATAAAATTCGCTGGGTTCGACTCTAAGCTCGAATCTTGGGGTCAATCGCTTTTTCCCCTCTTGATGTCTCTTCCCAGACTTGCTCCAGCCTCTCTTTTGCACACAAATCCCGAATATTAAGTTAATAACTCTGACGAACCTGTTCCAGCTCGTCCTTCACAATTTCCAGCTTTTTTCTCTCACCCTCGTGCTTGCGTCTGTACCTCCGAAGGGCGCGGCCATTCTTGAGGACATAACTCGGCGCTTTCTCACCCTCAAAGCTCCCTCCCAAGTCCAGCGCCGCAATTTTCTTGTTCTCTTTGCGATGGCAAAAATACGTCCAAGCAAGTCTTTCCTTCCAGATCATCTACTTCACTTCTTCGAACACTGTCCTCTCGCCCTTGCTTGCTGGTCTCCCAAGGCGCCTGCGTGTAAGTGTATCAGGCCGAGAGGGGGCCGAGCACAGCGTAGCTTCGACACGCAGACGTGTTCGTTGATACTGATTACTTCTCAGTGATGAGCGATTGATCGGGACCACCTCAAATCGCTCGCATCTGCCCCAGCAAACCGGGCGCATCGAGGCCGCAAACGGCAAGCTGACAAAAGCAGAATAGAAACCTACCCAAGCAGAGGTGAGATTATGTTGCTTGTTCCGCCATTTGGGTGGTGTTGCTGACCGTCTTTGGCAGCAAGTGAGTTTCTGCGATCGGTGCTTCGTATCCCGACTCTAGGCTACTCTCATCCCCAGTTGGATCCACTACAACTCACACCACCCGCAAGCACCTCCTCGCTGTTGATATCGCAGCTGCCGTCGTTTCGACACGCATATATGACGCTTTACATAAGTTGGGGTATATTACCTCTTAGAAGGTCATACATAATACACAGCTATTCGTAAACGCCAGATTCACCAATATTACATGTAATATGAAATAAAGTGCTGCTGGTGCTGGTTACCCCAACCATCAGGAGTCACGACCAGTTCGGTATCCTTCGGTCCGAATTGACCGCTCGGTGCTTCCTTCATACTTGGGTGCCAGTCACCAGAGACATTTATATAAGGATGGAGGTGACTTGCATTGGTTGTTCTCCGTCCTTTTTTCCCTCTCAGCGTTCACATTCCGATGGCTTCTCGTGCAGCCTGAGGCTGAATCAGGTCCTGCTGATACAGTAATAGTAACTCGCTACAAGGTTGATCAGTCTTGACAGTACCTGTAGACATGTGCAAGATGTCGGCACCGACGACGCTTCACCGTCAACACATCGTCATTTACACTTCCCCTGACCGATCCTATCTATAGCAGCCGCACCACGGGTCAGGCTACTAGTACTCTGTCTGCCCGGGCTTTACGACCTGTTCAAACTCTCGGGCATCTCCGTAGATTATCGTGTTCATTCAAATTGGCAGGGCATTATTTCCTCAGCAATATATATTTGACTGGAGGGCGGTAATGATTGAATACTGATGTATTGAGTGTGCATAATGAATGGAAATTTCAGGATGGTTTCCGAGTGGGGAAGGGTCACCATACAAGACCATGAACACCAGAGCTCTATGACGTTGCTTAGTACCTCACGTCATGTTCCCAACTGTATGCACCGCAACGGGGAGTATGAGAACAAACGCCAAGATCACGTGTCAAAGGGTTGCATGTCACCCTGCCAGGGGATGACCGGAGAAGTATTGTGACGGGATAGTCAATGTTGCAAGGACTTAGCTGATTGTCTCAGGGGTGTGCACTGCACGCTTGTCCCTGTTACTGTACTTTGGCCTGCGATGTTTTCCAGATTCCTTCGAACACTGGCTCTGAGAGGTAAGTAAACAAGCTCGATGGTCAAAAGGGAGGATACTGACCAGAGTCAAGAGTCAAGTGAGGATGGTGGCGGATCCGGACAAGGCAAGCAAAAGTGAGGTGGCCAAAGTAAGACGGCTAAAGAGACCTGAAGCTGACAAGGTGCTATCCAAACAGGGCTGCCGTGACGAAGGTTGTCAAAATCAATGGCCGAAGACAAATATGGACAGTCGTGTTTACGGCCGACGGCAAACGGGTGCTGGTTGGTGGAGAAGAAGGAAAAATTCGATGTTGGGGGAGAGACGACGGGAAGGAAGTGATGAAACCAATGGAGGGGTCTCTGGTTCACAGCATTGTGGTGTCGCACGATGGGAACTGGATTGTGAGCGGGACGATGAAAGGCATCGTTCGGGTGTTAGATGCAGAGAGCGGAGAACTCGCGACCGAGCTGGAAGGACACGCATGGACAGTGTGTGCAGTAGATGTGTCGCTGGACGGATCAAGAATCGTGACAGGATCATGGGACGGCACTGCTCGGATCTGGTCGCTCT
>JBBPMZ010000703.1:0-11121 GCA_038090575.1 Tylopilus cf. pernanus | reverse complement strand
CCATGATGAAAGTTGTAAAGTAGGCTTTGATTGGCTTTAGATGTACGTTTCCGTTTCTTTTTCGCGTTTCTGTCGTCTTCGACTCCGTCCTGGACAGGCCATGTTTTCCGATCGTAGTGTTTTGAGCCGTGTCTTGCCGACGAGTTAGTGCTCAAGTTGGTATTAACCTTGACAAAAGGTAAGCGTGTTTGATGGTGGTCTGCGAAACGTTTTGCGCCGCTTGTGATGATGTTTAGCCTCGGTGCACCGGATGCACGAGACTTCCGCGACCCCTTCGACTGCTTGGTCCTTGACTTGGGCCCACCAGAACCTCTCGAACGACTAAGCATCCAATCGATCAGACTTCTTTCGCGCGCGGGCCCTCTTACAGGACGATCAAAGAACGACTGGTGAACTTCTTCCTCCTCGCTGCTCCCACTACTCAAGTCTTCCGGAGATGACCCTGGGACAGAGCTGTCGCTAAGTGAGATCGCCTCGTCTTCGTATTTGATTCTTGGCGAAAGGTGTCGTGCTCGCCTGACCTTCACGTCTGGTTGCTCGGGAAGTATTTCCGTCATATCAAGGTGAGCACCTTCTGCATCGACATCGCGTACTTTGCTGGGGAGTTCTTCATCGGAGCTTTCAGAGTCTCCTTTGACTTCCACATCTTTGTACCTTCCCTTCCTGACCCTTGCAATTCCGGGTACCAATTTGACTTCCTCCGCCTCGCTTCCTGACGATTCTACTACGACTTTAGGACGTGGGGACCGAGGCTGGACAACCTTGAGTTCCCGATTAACCGTTACTTGCAGCACCATGCGACTCCATCCCAGATGCGTTCGATGGGAGAGCACTAGTACCTGATGTCGTTGGAACCGCAGAGGGGCTTGGCGGGGCAAGGTCGTCGGTCATGTACCAGTCTTGTTCCAAATAAACACCAAAGTCAGGTGAGCAACTCGCACCAGGAACCGGGGAATGTGAGGATGCTCGAGATGGTCTGGCAGAGGACAAGGGTGAAGCAACCAGGGGCTGCGAAAAAGCCCTAGCGAACCGAGGCAGGGAAGGGGATGGTTCCTATTTGACAATCAACGTCAAGGGGTTACGACCCATTGCATGAGACTCACGTAGCATGAACATGCCCAAGGGCAGTCGCAGTTTCATCGTCATCGTCATGAACAGGAAAAGGCTTGAGCCTCTTCTTCGTCGTGTGCGCCTCAACCCGACACGCCTCTGCAGCATCCTTCCTGGCTTTCCTTCTTTCTTTCGCCTCTTCTGCCTCCCTTGCCTTGCGAGCCTTCCTTGCTAGTTTGACTGTCTTGTTGATGTCCTCATCGCTGCTTGACAATGCCTTCAATGTTTCAGGTAACCACCCCTCGTCCTGTCTTGCGTCTCCGTCACCTTCCACAAGTCCAGTGCTTTGATCAAAACTCTGCGCCCTCCACCTTCGCCTACCACTATCTTCACCGCCCATTTCGACGTAATCACCATCTTCCTCTGGATTATCCAAGGGGAATATGAATTCATTTTGTGTCCCATCATCCCTGACTTCGCCAGACCCATTGTGACGCCGAGGACTTCGAACTTTGACAATGGCATCAGGATGCGACTTGAGTTGCTGTTCGTACAACAGCTTGTCATAGGCATATGGATTCAACTGCCGAGGTTCTCGACGACGCAACGAATAACGAGCAAGTGGTTGGGGATCCTCTGGGATTTCTATGGGGGGTGACTGGCTGTGAGAGATGACCACAGGAGAATCAGCCCGCGAAGCTAGGGATTGTGGAGTTAGCGGATGGTGACGTCGGGGAGAATGGAGCAGGATCGGGTCTGGTGACTGTGTGGATGTCCGTGCTTCAAGAGCCGGAGAGGACGAAGGCGTTAAGGGCGAAGAGAGCATCGAATTCATCGTCCGTCTCTCAAGACTCAGTTGATAGTCTGACTGCTGAGAGGTCTGTGGGGGTGTTGTAGGACGGTGGAGAGGGGAGGAAACCAGGGGAAGATCATCGTCCGAAAATGATACAGAGCGCGAGCGAGATTGAGGATACTGTTGGGACGTCGAAGGTAACACCATGTTCTGTGACGAAAGTTGACTACCACGCGGAGAAGAAAATAAGGAATGCAAGTCCCAATGAGGTGAACCACCATGGAGCACGAACGACGCCGGTGGCTCCTCTTCTTCGTGCGTAATTATGCATTTAGGCGAGTGGCCTGATGTCGAACTGGGGATCTGCATTGTGTGTGCCACCATTGGAGATCCGTTATTCACAGAAGTTTTCTCAGAAATAGTGGGGTAAGTGGAACCCGACGAGGCTGGGCCCGCATCGTGTGCTATCTTCGAAGATATCAATGTCAGATGGATAACGTGAAATTCATCATACCTTGATGCGTTTCCGCGGCGATGGACTCTCTAACTCGTGGTCGCTGAGTCTGCTATGACGTGTTACCAAAGTCGACAGAGGACTAGAATGCTGCTGGTCGTCTTTTCCTTTGGTAACAGTCTGGGGAGACGCGAGAACATCCACGCGAACGGTTTGCGCAGGTGTCGATCCCGAGGTAGCGCAGTAATCTACAACACCAGGGAAAACAAAGTCTTCTCGCTCATCGACATCAGACGTATCGACAATATCGGGGCTTTCCATCAAAACTGGGTCGCGCTTTGGGTGATGGTGTGTCGAGGTAAAGTCGCGTACACGTGATCGTGACGTGAGTTATACACAGACGCGGGAGCTTCGCTAATTGATGCTCAGCGCCACAAGTTAGTAAGTAACTTGCTTCCAACTACACGCCGTTCGTAGCTCTACTGGGTCAGCTTCGTGCACTTCAATGAATCATCTCCATTCATATATGCCGAACTTCGAGGTGGCAGGAAATTCTCGCAATCAAGCCACTCGAGTCACGGATCGAGACTCCAGTTGCACACCAGTGTGCTGCAAGCTAGACAGCTCAGTTGTCATTGTGTTCCAACGACCTGTCAGTTGTTGACTAAGTAACCCGTTAACAGTTGCTTTAGGGTGGAATATCATAGAGGAGAGGACAGAATTTTAAACATCTCAGACTGGACATCAAGAAAGCTGCAGAGTGATAACTTCTTTGGATGTGGGCGAAGAACATGCCATTATAGCAGTGGAAGGTGACAAGATGCTGCGAGACTGCTTGCGTCTGGTCACTTTCTACTGCCCAGCGGCGACAGTTCGCCTTCTGGGAAGGTAAACATTGTCGTAACAAACCGGTCAACAAACTTCCAGGCCGATATTTTATTGATACCTCTCACCCCAGTGCACGCCCCGTGACTGCCAATTTGAGTGGCAGGGAGAATAGATGTTTTATACCCACACTGATACGTCAAGTTAAGTCATTATTGACATGGCTTATTGTAGTACATGCTCGCCTAGCCGAATGAAACAGTCTCGTCAGTGTAAGCGTGAATTTGAATCCTTTCGAGCGAGTAACCAACAGTACTTGGCCCACACTTTGGCACTTAGGTCAGACAAAAATACCTTGATCGACTGGCAAAAAAGGAGCACGTAAACGAGGTGAAGTTTCATAAAGGTGACACTAACCCGGGCCGCAATCCAGGACAACCTTGAGTTACAGTTCACACAGTGACCGCAGCCTCAGTGAATCTCCTCGGGGTGAGAACACCGCCAGAATTCACCCAGATGAGTAAAAAGCCATGTGCTCTATGTGTTCAGCCGGTTGTTGGAACCTCTCCAAGTGACTAGCCGTCTGGACCAGGACCATCGTCACGCTGAAAGAAATGTTTTTAACCCACGCACAATAGTATATTGATCTCGATCAGTATGTGTTAGTACCATCAACGCACGACTGGATACGTGAGGAAGGGGATGGGAAAGCGCTAAGTGGCCTTACTTGAATTGTCCATCACCTTGGGACAAGTGCGACCTTTAAATATCGCGAGCTTTCAAGTTGCCCTACTCGGAGCCTTGCCGGTGGGACTGACTCGGATCAATAACGCGTTCAAAGTCATCGAACTGATAATCACACTATGCATTCAGGAGCTTGAGATCAATATCAATGATGATTATCGATATGGGACTTAGAACTTGAAATCAGTTACATACGCGCCACACCAAACTCAAGTTTATTTGAAATGTCTCATTTGCAACGCGGAGATTGGTCAATTCTCGTGGCAGAGTTCTCTGCAGGTCCAGACCAATTGCTATCCCTCCTTTACAATTGAAGATAGGAGATAGAGGTGTTGTGACCGTCGAGGTTTGGGAGAAAGGGGGCGGAGACGAAATTTACTTAAAAGTTCAGCGCAAGGGCGAGGGAGGCGTCTGCGTCCGCCGTCAAAAATCGAAAGGGGCATGGTAGCGTGGATAATTGACAGTACCAACGCCGCTGATCATCATGCCATGAGTACGCTCACTGGCAGAGTACACGAGTTGCGAGCGTATATCGAGTCGGCCATGAGCGTACTGATACTGAGGGATAGGAGAGCAAACCCAAGTAGCATCCCCGGGCCCGGGCCACAGCACCAGACCGTACAGCCGTAAGGAGCATCTGCCTCAGTACCCACGCGTTATTTGAGAGACGGGGCATGGATAAAGAAATTTGAACATCACGGTCGTGACCGTGACAAACGGAGACATGCTCCATTTGGCGGCCGTGGCCTAGTTGGCGGAGTCTCCCACGTCCGCCACCTCGACCATGGAAATCCTTTCGATCTCTGGTTGCTCTTGCACTTAGAGGGTCATCAAGCGCGGTCCTGAGCACCGCGGCAGACCTGCTTAGCTTTACTTTCTACCAGAACGGCATCAGGGAGTTGACACGACCGTTCTCCTGCACGCTTGACATTAATATTGCCCCTGTGTGGTTCCAGTGGTTCCACTGATGACGGTCTCGATGGAGAACGTTGCCCATGTATTTGGCCATAGTGTCGTAGAACAACTTTCAAGTCAGTTGATTGGTCAACTTGAGTCGTCGAGTGACTAACGTGGATATCGTGGCCATTGTTATCACCAACAAAGTCTTTCTTGACCACCAATCTGGAGGACTTGATTGGCCAAATTCCTCGGTCTGCATTTTCCAACCTCTCGGTCCTTTTGTTCCCCGACATTCGGACGTATGTCACCGAGTGCTAGGACCCTCGACAAGCAGACACCATCATGAGAGTGCGACAGGAGTTGGATGAGGCAAAGATAGAATGGTGCGCAATATTATAGGCTATCATGTTGGTTTTCTGACGCCAGCTGTTCGGCACAAGAGGACCGAGTCCGTCCTGGAACGGGGCGAGAAGCCAGACAGCCTTGTTGATGCCTCCGGCCGTTCTAACGCTGTTTTGGCACAGAGGATATTCTACAAGACGGGGAGGAAGGTCTATGGTATAGCGTAGTCTTTGATCTTCGATTAACAGATGCGTATCTACAGCAAAACCCCTGCTGTGCAGTCATGTAGAATTTTGGACCAAAGTCTATTCTTGACGACTTCTCATGAACACCTCGTTGCGTCTTCTGATCATGGTTATAATCTTTCCTGAAATATTCAGTTTATTGTGCAAGTGCGATCGTAACCGTACTTTGGAGACGGGCCATAACCAGCATTTTACTTTGTCGGTCTGTATATCTCTCTATCCGAGTTAACGGACTGATTTTTCAGGACTACGCTTGTCTGTAAACATTTTTCCTTACCTGGCGCGATCGCGGCAATCACCTCTGACTATACGATTGAGATCTCAGGTCATCGATATTAATGGCTTATCGCCCAGTGGAGAAACTCCAATCACGAAGGAGAAGTAGAATAATAATGCCAAGACGCATGTCTTCAACGATGGGTGAACGCAGAATGACAATTGTCATTTTCTGATGTCTTCATTTAAGTCCTGTGTCAGTGTCAACTTGAGTGATATTATACGAGATAACGCTGCAATTTTCATATCTCTGGCTCACGAGCGTTTTACATTCTGGGTCGTCCAGAACAACTTCGACGCCGTTCTTCTTCAACGGCTCCTCACTACCAAACCAATTTGTGTTCCCTTCAATCACCGCACAAGGAACCTTCAAATTATAGAGCAAAATGGCGCCGGTACACATAATGCAAGGGGTGTCCGCGTCAGAACCAGACGTGGCCAGTAAGTGACATAACAATACAAGACATCAAGCTCTCCTACCTCAGCGTCGTACACTGTGTGATATCGACATCCAGTCAGTCCCTGTCTCGACTCTGCGTGGGTATGAAGGTGCGTACCCTGGTCGACTTTTTGTAAGCATCTGCCTTTTGTCGACCCGCATCTTCGAGGGCCGCAATCTCGGCGTGCAATGTCGGCAATGACTTTTGGATGCATTGATTGGAGCACATCCAGGTTGCGCTGGCGGCGTTGGGTGAATCGTCATGATAGACAAAGGCGGCCAATAGGGATGCCACTTTCTTGGTAGCTCCTGCGTCTTGGCGAGTGCGGTTGCGGGTCCCAGCTTGTCGATGTCCGTGTGGTCATAATAATACGTGTAATGTGCTAGGACGGCACCAGTGGAAGACAATACCACAGGCGCAAGGTTGTCCTGCATATACTAGTACTTATCCCTTCTCAGATACTGCCAGCGATCTCTCAACCTAATTATAATTTGAATGAACGCGCTGAGATGAAAGGAACTCACTTTGCCCACTGGGTTTCTGTGCATTTCTCGACACACTGACTGAGCGAGGTAACTAATCATGGTAATGGCGTCCGGGTTAATTGCCTGGCCGTTATGTAATATCCTGTGCCTTTTTCCGCAACTCCCATTGAGCACTTCGCGCAGACTGGACAACGTCATCTCCTCACAACTCTCGTCGTTTATTGAGCACACACCGGTCCTCGAGAACATTACTGTGCTACCTGCCGCTGTCGTGCCAGAACATGGCGCACCCGAGCACCATTCTTGGGGACAGAGAACGGAGGACGGAGACGAGGTGACTCTAGACGTGCGTACTTCCATCAGGCTAGTTCCAACAGTGATGTACTTCTTCATTCTAGACACTCTTCCACATAGAATCTGTATCCAAGGCATTTTGCGCCACAGCGTTGGTCTCATCGAAGACTTTGCAAACGGGAACAACATCACTGCGCTGCCGTCTGGGGTCGCCAAGTTGACCTGGTATACCCCAGTGAAGGACGTGCTATTCGATAGGGAGCCCACGAACGAGTGGACTTCAGAGAGAGCTAATCTGCGGACATTCTCTCTCATGTATCTAAGGTGCCAAGGTGAGGTCTACCCACCATCCTTCACACAGATCATGGACTGATGTGGATTGATGTAGGTATGATGCATCATACGAATCCATGGATACCGTGCCGCAGCTCATCAAGGGACTGAAGTATCTGACGCCCACATTCGAGCTGCGAGAACAATCCTTCCACAAGAACGTGGTACACTCCTGTTTCGGCGTTCATTATGCTACTCCCATACACGTATATTGACTGTGCGATATCAGATGTACATGGTTGGTGCGCGTATTACTCTGGGGTAGCTGGATACGTCATTTGTGAAAGAGCGCATCTTCTCACCATTGGGATTGACATTGTCGACATTCTCCCCGGCTGAAGCGGAGGCATCCGGCAAGTTTACTCGATAATGAACCAAGGAAGGCCGGAGGGTCCCTGGGCGTTTGACCAAGGACACTGCTTTGACGATCGCTGGTCCGGGAGGGGTCATTTCGAACGCATTTCACTCAAGGATGACATGCTAAAATTGCGTCAGCAAGATAACTTCGCTCCAGCCTTCTCTTCGCGAAACTCCCACCACCATTCTTATGTCAACCGCCGCCTGTTTTCCATCGTATGGCAAGCCGCAAATCGCGTTCCCGGATTCAAATTTCCCACAAGGGCCTCGATCTAGCCTAGTGAAGTTCACCCTTTAGTACAAGAGGCAGGCTGGCGGCTTTTCTATCATCCTGTTTCGCCATGGCGCCATCCGATACTGACGATGACAATCCTCAGGCTTCGACTTCACTCAATGACGATACTCTCTATCCTTTGTTTTGGAACCAAGTCATGAATGACTCGTACGAGCCAATCGTGGTTCCCACTATGCCTTTACCCGTCGATGATGCTCAAGAGTTCCTCCTTGGTCATACTGGCAAGTCTTTCTCCCTCGATCTTTGAAGTCTGTCCGCTGAGTTCAGACTTCACCCAGCTTCCTTGCCGATACCCGGTTCTCTCATTAGGCCTCCCCTTGATTTTTCACCCCCAGACTATTCATCCTCGGTTCCATTCAGCTTCCTACTTGAACCTTCCGTCGACTTTGCACCCCCGGAATACTCCTCCTCGCTTCAACACAGTTCTCCTCTCGAGCCTTCGTTTGGCCTCACGCCGCACCTCTCCTTGGACTCATTTGTGGTTGAACTCCCATTTCCGGACACGGTTCAACCTAATCCCCAGGCCCTACAGGTACCGCCACCGCCACTTCCTTTGACAGCTGAAGCGTTTCCATGGAGTGACTACACTGATGGTGGTAGTGTTAGCAATACTTCGGCTTTCCCCATTATGGGTAAGTGAATGTTTTTTTCTTGTTATCAAAATCAGCGCTCAACATACCTTCAACAGTTACCCACATATTGCATATCGACCGACCATGGGCCCACGTCTTCCTCCACGCCTGGCACATGGTGTTTCACGACGCTCACACGAGCTACCCGCCTTCAAGACTCGCGCATTTTACTAATCGTGCGTTGTCCAGCTCTTACGTTCGCTGGGAACAGCTGCAACCCAGTGAGCCACTGAGAATGGCACCCATTACCATCAACGGGATCGCGATGCTCGCGATGCAGCAGCCCACTGACACCTCGGAAATCATCGATGACCTCAAGGAAGCATTGAACCTTTTCAACACCAACTTCAAAGATGTCGTACGCATCTGACATTTCACTCATTTGTCAATTATAATTATTTGTGACGTTAATTTCATTAGATTAAACTGGCGCGCCAATCATGCATGAATCAACTCCTGAGGTCTACCCTGGGAGCTTTGGTTAAGTGCCAAGTTGTTGATTACTTGCCCCCGCCACACGTCGACACTCGCCCTCCACAGAGCAACATCACGATCGTTCCCAGGGTGTATAACGAAGATCATAAAAACTTCTTCCAGTCTGCCGTCCAGTGGAACTATAAATATGGCTGCCGGATTTGGCACGAATTTACAGGTCCTGAGCGCAAGATGGTTTGGCTTGGTAACTACTCTGTTCGGCGTTTCGTTGCCACACTATTATCCCCAGATGAATGCGACCCTCACACGCTGGGCGTTCGACATGCCAGAAGAGGCCCACGAAATGCGGTGATGTCGTGGGGTCCCGTCGCAGACCTAGATAACAACAGTGTCTTGATATTATTAGCGAAGACCCTTGCTTCGGTGAGTAATGCACCAATACAACGAGCCCAGGCATTCATAACTGTTCAACAAGCTATCGACAAGCATACTTTATGATGTGGCACAACGACCACGTCAGTTACCCTTTGACAGGTCCGAGGGTCGTCGAAACCGTGCGATCAATGACCTAACTGGTCTTACATTCAAGCTTTTGAAGGCCCTCGATGATTTGTCCCTGCCCTATCCTCATTTGCTCCCACATGAGAGGGAAGATGGACACAGGGAACTCGCTCGTTTCAAGGAGGAGTTGGGATTTAGGGTTTAATGTCATTGTTATCCAATTTGACTTTATTCGTTCTGCTGCTATGTTTTGTAATTACATACTGTTCCGCTCTCAGGCTATCACCGAAGCGATTCTCGATGACTTCTACACTGATCAGGTCCTCTGAGATGTCGGCTCGAGCTGTGAGTCGGTGCACGGAAAATAACGACCACGTGATGTCGAGACATTATTGCTATGAATGGAGGCGGAGTCGGAAGTACATAGCCACCTTTGGTCCTGTCTAAGCTCATGCTAGCACGAAGACAGATTTAGGCGGCTTGCAGACGACACCAGCGCCAGATCACCGGCGAGCACCCATTGAACGACCGCTGCTGGAAATACGGGATTTGTGGGCGGGCTTCTTGCTGCGTTTTCTAATTCGAGCACTCCGGCAAACAGCCTCACTGAGCGACTGCCTATGAATCGGTCATAATAATCGCCGAACGAATAGTTTCAATTCAGGCTGTGTCTGCTCATAGGCCTGGAGCCGAGCGACGTTGTGTTTCTTTTGGTACGTCTTCAGACGAATACATTATACTATTCCTTCTAGAATGTGCAAGGAACATCATCGCGTACACGCTTTATTACACAGCCGAGATACCCGTCTACCTGGCGAGTTGTGACCTCCTGTTTGTTTTCATTCAATCGCGAACAGCAAGCACCATGACTACCCCAAGGCGAGCAATCAAAAGACAACGCCACTCAACTTGCACAGCTGACCATCAACACATCATAGTTCTCTCGATAAATGTGCCTTTTGCAGAATTGTTAAAGGTAAATCATCTTCCGGGTGGCTCATCGTGACCTTATCTTGACGCTCGACGTTGCAGGCGAGATACCCAGTTTCAAGATCGATGAGATAGAACTATCGTCCGTACTCAAGTCCATTGTTTAGCAACGCGTCAATGTTCATCTGCATTCTTTCTGCAGATATGCGTTTCTGGCGCTTCCACCGGTGACGGAGGGCCACTTGCATGCCCTCGTCATTCCAAAATGTATGCTACCTCGCGTTTGAACGTTCATTGAACGTATCTGACACCGTCTCCACGCGCCAGATCACGCCGTTAAGATGCACGAAGTCCCAGATGACTACCTCGCAGACGTCATCCGCCTCGCCAAGAAGGTCGCCACCGACCGCCGTCTCGTCAACTACAACATCATCCAGGTTCGTTCCTCATCACATCTACCCTCGACTGCCTTCTCATCGCTTTTTCTCTCCAAACAGAATAATGGACGGATAGCGTACCAGTCTGTCGATCATGTTCACTTTCACGTCCTCGATAAACCCGATGCGGACACTGGTCTCGTCGTCAACTGGCCCCTATTTCTTCTTCTGAGTCGCGCAGGAGTCGACAGAAGAATGCCATGTTTGTTCTGTAACTTGAACACACGTGTCCTCGTGTGACGATCCATGGACGTCCAATCGATCTGGTGATTGTCCTCTACGATATGACTTTTATTTTAAAGGAACGGAATCCCAGTTTCACTCGACGGGAGCCTTGGCGTATTCGATTGGGA
>JBBPMZ010000702.1:0-11126 GCA_038090575.1 Tylopilus cf. pernanus | reverse complement strand
AGAATATTCAAAAAGATGATACGTTACACACAACTTTCTCAGGTTTACCCTCGGTCTCCTAAGTCGGGTGTGGGTGTTCGCTCGCCTATGTGTGTAGAAGCTTGTAGCTCAGGTTCGAATCCTGTAAAAGATAGTATAGACTTGCCTTGAAATGTGTGCCGAGTGAATTAGTCTTTGAAAGAAAACGATGTGTTGAACACGACAAGCGTACCACCGCAGAACTGCGTGGAATAGTATAGGGTAGCGAGTTCCTCTCAAGAACCGCAATGCGTTTGTATGTGGATGTCAGTGGTCTGACCGGGTAGAAGTGAAGCGAAGATGCCGTGGTAATCAAGGAGTGAACGTCGGTTGTGGGATGACTGGCAGTGATATGCTTGAAAAGCGACGGAGAAACTGTTGGATCGATCCCCATATCTACGACGATAACCACTGTGGATCCGATAACGAAGTTTACTCGATTTTAGGCGAAGTATCCGAGTGCAGACCTAGTCGGCACGGCCGATACCACAGACCAATTAACTGGCAGCTACGTATCGAGGGTAAATCTGCATGGCGTCAATCAGTGTCATACTTCATCAACGATCACGTACCGCACAAGTTTCATCAGGCGTAACTCCCCTTTACACGCTAACCAAAGATCGAACCATCAAGCAACAACGTTGAAGTTTCCTTTCCAACATTGGTATTAGGAATGTCTCTACGAATTAGTAAATCATAGTCAGTGGGTGTAGTAGTATCGACAACGTACGGAGTGGCGATCCTCAGAGTACGAGTTTCCCTTAGAAAATAGACCTTGGTGCCATTTGCAGGACGAGAGTGTTCAGTAACTGGGGTAGGCCGGCTCGGATGCTGCCTTCCACATTGCACCATTTGTCCTCGAAGGTACGCAGGGTGTCTGTCAGTGAGACACTAAAGTTCAAGATATCAGCAGCTTGGGTTCATATCACGATGTCATAGGGACATGTTTTTGGAAGATGTTGTCGTCGGCAGGGGATACTGTCTAACGTTGAACGATCAAGTTTTCATTTCGAGATTAGCGTGTGCAGTTTAAGTTGGAAGCTATGTGCGTACCAGTACGAGGAGATCCATCCTTCTTGATCCAAACATAGGGGTGGCTCGCCACAGGGAAGGTGCACCGTGCGGGGGTGTGAGGTTGGGTGTGAAGTTAGATATCTCCGAGTTATGCGGACCGAGTTGTAATCTCCTATTTTTCCCACGTGTTTCAAGTTCACCTACTACTACAGAGGACTCTACGGTAATAAATTAAGGTAAAACATGGCGACAGTCTGGGTGAGTATACGAACGCGTGTATTTACATAAAATCACCGCATAGAAAGACAGATGTCGAGCTGGAACACAAGCTTACAACACCTTCCGCCTCGCACGCTTGAGCTCGAGAGGAGGATCTCCAAAGCTCCGAATATCTCGCTGCAACCTTTTCATCGGGTTCTTTGTTGTAACCTGGGGGACTTGTGATGTATCCGGATTAGGAATCGAGTCCCGTATTGCATCCACCTCCTGTAGCAGGAGCTGTCGGTCCTCGCGCTGCGGTGACATTGATTGGTAGAATTTGTTGACGACAGCCAGACAGTCTTCCGCAGTCGGCTCCCTGTTATCCGTATCTGCACGCTTGAACACTTGCCGCCACGATTCAAGTAGGGGGATAAGGTCGTGAAAATAGGGGGGTAAATGCCGTTGAAAGTCGAACTCTCTTTTCAGGATGAGGGCGTCCTTTGAGTTCCTTGCAACCTCAAGATTATCGTAAGCTTGCTCTGTCCACTGTCCAAGGATCGAGGATTCAAGATTGAAATTGCTCCGCTCTTGACCAGGGCCGTCGTGCGATACCGCAATCCAAAAAAGCACATAGAATAAGGATTCGAGGTCGTCACAAGGCTTGTGCACGACTTTGAGCGGTGGATTCGAGCCATTTCTTCGCCGCAACTTCTTCTGTTCGAGTGCTTTGTGTATCTGGTCTAACAAAGACCTCGAGAGGAATGGCACAGTACCCTGCGTATAGATGAGTATCCGATGAGAGGAAAGGGGTTAGAGACTTACCGTTCCACCTAAGCTGTATTCTGCCCTCTGGGTAATATGCACCGCGAACTCCCAGTCGATAAGCATGCCCCAAGACCTTTCGTCATGATCTTCAATTAAAATGTTGCAGGGACTTGTGTCCCGGTGGAGAATGCCCCGTTCAGTCGCCTGCTGCTGGACTTTCCAGAGAAATCGTGTAAGTGTCTATTGCACGGCGACAATGGGATGCGTAGAATGACTTACCGACGAGCACGTCCCTGATACACCCAACTAACTCATACTTCGACTTGAAATCTGTCAAAAGTCGACCGCGGGGACTCATGACGATACGAACGTGGGTCCGTTCGCCTTTCATCAGACCTTCCTTCCCCTCAGGACGATAACGGCGAGTCTTGTCGACTACACCTGGAGCAACCTCCACCTTCCAGTACTCGACGACTTGCGGCACCCCCGGCACCCCCTCCATGGCGCGCATCATTTCCACTTCATTCTCTACGTCCTCGATCCAATGATCTTTGATCACGTAGATCTGCCCATTTCGACAGGCAAGGTATATGGTGGTTCCTCTGCAAAAGAAGCCGGGTGACGAAAACAGAATTTCGAGAATGTCATAAAAGTGATCGTTGACCCGGATCCGTCCGATTCGTGGCCGGGTAGAAAAGGAATCATCTTGAGATACTGAGCCAAGACTCTCTGCAGCGGTTGGCGGTAGAGCATCACCATAATCGAAGTCGGAGAAAGTCCCGTCCTCGTCCTCGTCATCCTCATTCCCCTCCACGACCTCTTCCCCCTCCTCATACCTGTGTGTATCCTCTTCTTCCTCCGCAGCATTCTCACCGATCTCGTCCTCCTGTATAGTGTGGGGGATCCAAGGTGCCGCGGTTAAGTGGAGAATCTTATGGGACCTCACCCGTAGCGGTGATGTGGGGTTGATTAAGATTGTGGGGTCGAAACCAACTGCAAGCCGCGTACCGAATACAACAGCGGCGAGAATCGCGATAAAGTGGTGAGGTCGAGCGTTGATATCGAACGGTGGACTGACGGCACTCCCGGAACGGTCATAAAAATGCACGCGCATTGCAGTAGCACAGA
This sequence comes from Tylopilus cf. pernanus, assembly GCA_038090575.1. Classification (NCBI taxonomy): domain Eukaryota; kingdom Fungi; phylum Basidiomycota; class Agaricomycetes; order Boletales; family Boletaceae; genus Tylopilus; species Tylopilus cf. pernanus. Next base: position 8,000 of record JBBPMZ010000702.1, on the reverse strand, counting down.
TAGACAGCGCTAACACGAACCGTCTCCACGGTTGATCCAAAAGGGTGAGATAAGCTTTTGTATGAAGGGTTTTAGCGAGGCGGATACTGGGCGACCATTGCTCGACGGTATGTTCAGCGAGGACGGTGGGGCTCATCCAGGATAATGATCCAGACGGCTGGCTCGCAGACTCAACGGAGATGAGGTCGGGGTGACGATTATATGCACCTGCTCCGCGTGCGCTGCCAGGTAAGCGGCGATTACTGAACGTGCTTAACCAATGACGATAAGGCATTGATGCCCCTTCCTCAGCAAGATTTCCGGCCCCTGCCCTATTCTTTTTCCTCGCCACTTCTACGTGCCCTACCAAACAACTGGCAATCGCGTTGAAAAGAGCAGCGATAAGAACTTCATTGGATACTGTATGAGGCGTACCGTCCAGTGGGGGCCAGTTCCACTGACGGAGCTGACCGTCGTAGAGTGGGAATTCAGAGGGCCTGTTGACGAAGACATCAGCGGATGCGGGGGCATGCCGCTTCAACCATACTTGAGAGATTGTTAAGGATTCGCTTGAGGGGAAGTCAGCATCGGCGAATTCCGAGAATATGAGGTCAAGCAGGAAGCCGAGGTAATTGCTGCGCGATTCGGATGGCTTTTCTGCCTCGTAATGGATGACGCCCTGGGTTTCCTGGGCGATTGCTTTGTCCATTGAAGGGACGTTACGGCTGTTCTTGGGTACGGGAAAAGATCCGAGTTTATAAACGGCATGAATCGTTCGGTATTTAAGGGCATATGCCATAGATGTTGGGCGAAAACTGAGACACAGGCATAACAACGCCACATTGCTTTGTTCTCTCGACTCTCCCACGGCGCACGGATCCTGGACCGCACGTGGCAGCCTAAAGTGCTTAAATTGGGTTACAGAGATAGCGGAAAGTAGATGTTCTTATCAAAGTACTTGTTTAAAAAGAACTCGCGCGAGTGTTCAACAGCATTGTCACTGGCTAAACGGGGGTCTGCGCGCTGGCCAAAACGGGGGATAAGGTTGGCATATGCGCGAATCTGCGTAATTGAGATAATATTGCCCAAACGCTGGCCCCGCGAACGTAGGGCTCTTTTCAAAATATGCATCTGGGTTATAGGATCACGGTTACTGGCGGTTGGCTGAGCAACAATGTCAAATCGTTGGACATATGTCAAAAAACGATCTTCCCACGGCCATATCTGGTTGGGTTTTCCCAAAGGCCGCATAATGAGTCGCAGTTGCACAACAGAATGACCTATAGTCATATGAGTAGCACAGCGGAACAAACAAATGAGGGACCAACCTTGTAAACCACTCGCCGGCCATGAATATTGACCATCAGTATTGGCGATTACACAGTCATAACGTCCGAACTTCCACTCATTGTCGGGTGGAGATGCGAAAAGAGTTTGGGCGGGTAGTATGGATTTCGTGTGGAAGTCGGTGGTTTGAAGGCGTAACTTAGACCTTATTGAGTACATTCAATCAATCAACGGAAATTGTCCCTAGACTCACCTTGAACCATACCTGGATGTATTCAAATGGGAGTGTGGCAGAGTCGGATGCCCTGCGAACGCCACCGATAGGTCGAATAGCACGGACACCTTGCATTCGCTCGTGAGAAATGAAATCGATCAGTCCGACCCGTAAGTCAGGAAGGTCAAACAATGACGCTGCATCGTCAATGGAGATGCGGTTGATGGAAGGGTCATATGAAAGATGAAAGGCCACTGGGCCAACAGAGAATGTTCGTCGCGGAAGGGGGCCGATATCTGTTTCTGGATGCGATATAAGGAGTGCCGCACGTGCGAAGTAATCGGCAGGTCCTCTTGTCCGGACGTCCACGTGGTCTAGAGAACCATCATCGTCGACGTGAGTTTCAAGATCCATCATAGTCGTTGCGAGCTCGAAGTTTCTGCATTTCTCCAACCGATCAAGATGACGGCAGATTTGCGGATCGTAGTTATTATTGTTGCTACTACGCGCGGGATTCTTGATCTGTTCGATGTGGGCGTGCTCTGTGAGATCAGCGGACCACTGAATGGTAGCACCAACTCTGGGGATGCTTGGGGCAATATTCAGCATCAACTCAAGTTTTGGGATATACCAATTATTGATGGGTTTCTTTCCTTTTCCCTGGCGTAAGCCGGCCTCGAGAATGGCCTCTTTATGCGAGTGAAATTCGTTGAGGGCCGACCCGATGAGGACGACATCGTCATCGCTGATTTCATACGCTTGTACGCGATAACGGAAATCCAGAAGAGCCCTGATTGCAATGACGACGTTGCGAGGTGCCGCACCTGCAATAACAGCTACGATATATCGTTGAACGTCGCGGTGCGTACGTCCTGTGACTTGTTTGAGCGCAGATATTCCTTCTCTGAATTGGCGGTAACCCGATACGGGTTGAAGGACGGAGAATCGAAGGTCTATTTCAGCGGCGCCAAGTGCGTTTATACACCACTTGACGTCGTGATCCCAGAATTCTTTGTGGATCAGGTGAAGCATTTCCGGAGTAATGAACCGATTGGGACACGAAAGCGGATGCTCCAGCCAAAAGGGCTTGTCAACACCGTTTAAACGAAATTTGAGTGCTTCTCGGAAGTAAGCTTCGATATCTTGCGGGTGTGCTTTCAGAGCTACGTCACGAAGTTGGTCCATCGTAGTTGACCATGTACGTGGCTCATGCTGGATGGAGTCTCCGAATTCCTTGTAGGTAGCCATGGTGATGGGAGATGTTTTCCCCCCGACGCATGCGATCATAGCAGCTTCCGGGGTATCCATGATGTAGCTCGCGATGGGGGTAAAGCAATACCTATTTTGGCCCCAAGGGTCAGAGAGCATGACACCGATGGTCGCAGCTCGTCTCAAGGGCTCCAAAACAATTTCCAGACACTGGTGTATCAAACGGCTTTCCAGCACACCTTTTATCCGTTTGTTTCTGTGGATGAACTTCGGAACTGGAAGTAAGGCGGCCAAAAGAAAGGAGTGAGAGGAGAGTTTAAGACGTGCGGCCATCTTGATATTGGCAAGGCTGATCAACAGCGGGTGGGCAATACGATCACCTGTCAATGCCGAGATGTTCGTTTTGTCGGAAGATAGAATGGTCCCGAGTAATGTAGCACCACAAGGAAGCGACGACTGCAGAGTGACCATCAGAACAACCGCTGGCAGAGTCGCTGACGTCTCTGAATAACTTACCTGCATGTCCCATGCATCGTTACCAGACATCCACTCTGTATAGATGCGGCATAGACGTTCCGCAGTCTTGTAAACTCGGTAAGGGGTCAGCTCGATGTGATCCGCAAAAAGTGGGCTGTTGAAGAGATATTCGATGAGTTCCAACGAATCACGCCAGTATAAGACAACCGGACGTTTGGTCGGATGGGACGTTGGAATTTCACGCGACATCCAACGTGGGCCACTTGGCAGTAATTCGGCTCGTTGTCGGAGTTCCTTAGCAGTTCGGAATGAAAGTCGAAGGCCTTTAATCTAACATACGTGTGAGCAGATACATATAACTTATAATTCATGCATGACGAACCAGTTCGAGGGACAGTAACGAATCAATTGCTTGCATGCTCAACCCGGAGCGAAGGAGCCATGCACCAATCTGCCAGTCACCGTGGCACGCAAACGGGTAGTAGATATTCGACGTCCGAAGATTATTGTACTCATCTGCCTTGAATCTATCGAAGAATGTATGGCCTCCGTCATACGTCTGAGCAGCTCCTGTGAAATAATCTGTGATGAAGGGAGGTGGTGGTAACGTCTCGGTGCCTCCAGGCGGATCGTTCCCGAACGGCTCGTCTTCATCAACACTGGAACATTGGTAGTTCTGCAAGGTCTCAGGCTCATTGTCGACGGCCATAGTGGCTTGTCCGAGTCGGTCCGAGTCGGTATCTGGAGCCTCTGAGACATTGGTAGGCTGTAAGCCTTCGCGAAGACGGATCAGATTGTCTGACCAAGTAGAACAACCTGACCTTGGCTGGCTCATATGCCTAGCTACAGCCTCATGGCTGGCAAAGCCTCCCTTGCCGCAGCTAGGGCAACGGGGCATGCGGAACACCTGTAGGCAAATAGGTTCAAACAAAGATTTCCGTTGACCCACCATGTTCTCAATTCCTCCAAGACCTTCGACCTCCGTCAAGAAAGAATCCCACTCCGCAATTGAGCCTCGGGATATTACCTCGATACTGTGGGGAAACGGCTTTCTGGAGGATGTTTATATGGCATACTATGCCGAAGATATACGAGTGAGTATGCATATCGTAGCAGCAAGAAAAAAACTGACTAAATGGGAGCAAAGACGAAACATATTGTAGACTTGGAGGATGAGGAAGCCGGTTTGGTCTTGGAAGTTGTACGAGCACAACGAGAAGTACACCGTGCAGAAAAGGCGCTTGCTGACTCCGTGGTTTGTGAACACGAGAAAATCGCGAACCTCCATCGTTTCAAAGCTCAAAAACTGCAGAGGTCCCTCGACAACAAGGACCTCGATGTGGGCTTGATCAACGCTTCCTTCAGCAATTATGGCCGATCGCCCCCCGCACCAAATCGCCGTCCGCCGACTTTCGACAGGACCCCAAAGCCCGATAACAACGGTAAGAATATATAATGTTTGGTGCGGCCTACGCGATCTAACCGGGTTTTGAGTAGGAATGTTGGTGCAGAATGTTGGTGGACGTTCTCTTGTCGTTCAATTGGACTGAGTGGGGTGAATTCCTCGGAAGTATTTTACAGTTCTATCAAATGTATACCCCTTCGTGCGTCCTAATGTACATTTTGTTGTGCTTTCTGCAGACCGTTATAGCCTGGGGACGCCTCGTGGCAGATACTTGGTCTGACCACCTTTACTGGTGGCACGTTCACGAGTGGCGAAGGCAGGGATGGTGTTTTGGACGGTGGTAATTTGGCTAGTCGGGGTGATGTAGTGATTATCGCCATAAACTATCGGTAAGGAAACACATCAGGAGTCGATTCAGTGTTTTTCTTATACTTCTAGGTTGAGCATGCTCGGTTTTTTGGCTTCAGAGGACGGCGTGACAAATGAAAAGCACAGAATTGCCGATCAGGTGTGATACTTCACTCCGTCTTCCTGTTTTTCCTATAGGCACCGTCTAGATTACTGCTCTCCGCTGGGTTCAAGAGCGCATTTCAGACCTTGAGGTGATCCTAATCGCGTCACGATATTTGGCCAGTCTGCAAGAACAAGGTCAGTTCACGCTCTTCTTTCTGCGGAGCCCTCTTTTGGTCTGTTCACCGGTGCAAACGCTCAAAGCAACCTTGATAGATTTGGTTACGCGAGCACATACTCAAATTACTCTGACATTCGGTGAGAAGTGCAATATTGCTGCTTTCCCACTCATTGAATACGTGGCAGAAACGCAACGGACTTCTTGACCTGCTTGCATAACATGTCCGCGGATGCTCTGGTCGTGGCCCCCACCGCACCTAGGTGATAACAATGGAATCGCATTTAGAATTCTTATTCTGGATCTTAGATATGTTCTCGTGGATGGGATGTACACCACTTCCAACCAATCCGAGCCCGGAAGGGACCGGTCATACTGCGCCTGCCCATGTAGTCTTCGGATGGGCGCATGGCCTGGAGTGAACGAAACAGAAGTGGAAATCATTGTGTAAGCACATACCTGCCTCGTCTAACCGTCTAATCATTTTCTCTGTTTCAGGATCAGCCAGAGCCTTATGAGATGATCATCGCTTCTAGCCTGCTCGAGAACTCCGGTGTGTAACAGAAACAGCTTCAAGTTGTTCGCTCCATCAAGAACAATGTCTTCTCGCCCGTATACACCTACGAGACCGACAGAAGCTATAACTTGAAGGGATACACGCTGCCAGACACCTGTGTTCCCCCTGCAACGGAGGAATATTCTTACCGAGACCCAAATATCCATCTCCCGGTAAGCCATATCAGCACAGCCTACTAAAATATGCAGCTTTGACAGGAGATTACTGCGGCTGCTGTTCTGGAGAACTGTATTACATGTTTGCGAGCCTCGGCCAATCAGCACCACAGTTCCGTTCCAAGAACGGCCTCGTGCTCTCTCAAGTGTCTACACTCTTGGACGGCGTTTGCAAGAGCCTACGATCCCAACCCGTTGACTGCTTACCTCGTGGTGAGAGGGTATCCAACAATACCGCCACGCTGGCGCAGTATGGCCCTGGGAACGAACGACACCCGATGCTACGCAGCCTACGTTCCTTGATGAGTCCTACTTTATAACTCGGCTTACAGGGAGCAAGGGCAGTGTGACGTTCTTGGATGCCATTTGCTAACGTATTGCGGGCAGACAAATTCATCAATTGCTGGCCATGGCGGTACGGCGTAATCGATCGTTGTCGTAGAGCATCATATCGTCGGGCTCCTTGCTGTTCTCGTTACTCGGTTTAGAAGGCGTGTGTTTGCGTCTGCCCGTGTCTTGGAGGTGCCAATTGATTTATCTCGCAGGTCATACTACCCGATGTTACGGTGACTTCACAACAAGCCTCGATGTATTCAAGTTGCACTCCGATGTAACCAATCTTCGTGTCCGCTGCGTTCTCGATCGCGGGTGATAATATGAGGGTGTAGGAAAAATCTGTGACTGGGACCAGAGCTATCCCAGTCGCTATTGCACGTAGAATTGCCAGCTCCATAGATCCGTTTGAAGTTCCTTAGTCTCATACGCAAACCCAACGTGTGCGATCTACTGTCAATGTCTATTTCCCGCTTTCTGCATGTTGTTAGCTTGATTCTCCTACTACTCGTCTACACTGGCAGGTCGCAACAGTCGATTTAAAGAGTAGTCGGGTATGCCCTGGGTCAAGTATCTCATGATGTGGGGAGGTCCGGTGTGGGAATGTATCATAGAAAAGTGTCAGAAGGTAACGTTCATTCTCCCCGCGTTCACTGTATGTTTTCATTCTACTTTTCCTCAACTAGGATTCAATCAACCACCGAATCAACATTTTGTGTCTTCTTGACTCGCTTCTGCGAACCGTCTTTGCTCGCCAAGGCCCACCAACCTCCCTCCGCTGACGCATCTCGTGCAGTACTCCGCACCTACCTATTCCTGCTCGCTCAGCCTACCGAAACCTCGCTCGCAGACACGCCAAGCAAGTTAACACGGAGTTGTACGTCGACTATGCCTCTTATATCTCCCCCAAAATGTCGAATGTGTCGCTCCCGTCGGATGGCAAGATCTTCCTAACCTGACGAGTACGAAACAAGCTCGACCACTTGCACCCTCTCGAGACTCCCATACTGACCACAAATCCCAGATTCTTGGGAACTGACGCACGAAGCGGATTATCGAACCTCAAGATCCAAGCTGTCGAGGCGTTGAGTAGTACCTCTACACCCATCCTTCATCCGCCACCTTCACGCAAGCCTAGTTCTGGAACGACATCCACCTGCCACGCGGCAAGATCTTTAAGCGGATAGAAGAAGATCGTGAACGGCACAAACGGCCTCGGGAACGACGCTGGGTTCGGGCGCAGCCCCAGATGTTGTCTCACGGCAGTTCTGCCAGTGTGCACCACGTACGTACCCATTCACTACTGCCAGTGCACATGCCTCACATGCTCGCCTTATGTCACAGGACCGGGCTCAGATCCAGGTTCTATCAGATATACCGCTTACACACTGGCGAGTTGTCTTCCGCTGAGCGAGGCTGAGAACGCAGAGTTGACGCTGGACATAGAGTTTGAGAACGAGTGGGAGACAACGAGCAGTTGGAACGAGGATGACGTCGAGGCAGTCATGGAGCAGCGAGTTGTATTACCCGCATTTGAGGCGACGAGAAGACAAGGATGCACCTGGGTCAGGATAAAGTGCGGAACCTAAGGTGTTAGAGGTGTTAGAGGGTGGAGAGGGTGGAGAGGCACTGATGGATTTGTCGTAGCAAGGTATGTCGCAAACCCGATGCATTTGTAATGAACTATAGTAAGAAACACTTCAGGTTGACATCGATGAGCCTGATGGTTGTGGGAC
>JBBPMZ010000700.1:0-11161 GCA_038090575.1 Tylopilus cf. pernanus | reverse complement strand
AAGTTTGAATGTGCACAGCTATTACAAAGATCTGTCTGTGGGTGTATTACTAGGTACCTTTCTTTCAGACCTGTGAATCTATACAAATCTTTGCAGACCTGTACAGCCTAGGGCTGATTTGCTGATGCGAGGTCAGAGATAAGGGGGAGGGGATAGGCATCACGGATGGTATGCTGGTTTAGGTGTCGGTAGTCCTGACAGGGTCTTAAGCCACTGTCCTTTTTCCCTACAAAGAAGAAGGGGGATGCTTGCGGGGAATTGGACGGGCGGATTTTTCCAGAGGCGAGATGTTCGTCAAGGAAGTCATTGGCGGCCTTCTTTTCGTCGGGAGAGAGAGGGTACATTTTTCCGATCTTGGCTTTGAACGAAGGTTTCAGGTTGATGGGGTGGTCATACGTTCAGGGAGGTGGTAGGGTAGTCTTGGGGTTTTCAAAGACCAAGGCGAACTCCATGTATTCCGGGGGTAAGACTTTCTTTTCTTTCTTGGCTTCGGCGAGGGCAGCGAGTTCTGTGGAGGTGGTGACTTTTCGAAGGTATTTGGGGGTGGCCCAAACATAACGGGCTCCGCATTTTTGCACTCTGCGTATACAATGTTGGTGCCGGTATTGTTTAACGAAGCGGTTACCGGTCCAGTCGTCTAGGTAGTCGAACAAGTGTTCATCGAACACTTCTGGGTCTGTAGGAATGTGTTGGAGGACAGGGACAGGAGGGGGGTTCGCTTCTTTTACCGCAGTTTGGATTTCTTCAGCGGTACAGGTAGGTGTAGGTGGGGGTTTAATTTCAAGGGTTTGTTCATTCCAGTTGATGACTGGATTGGTGACTTTTAGCCAGGGGAGTCCGAGAATGATGTTTTCGGTTCCGCAATGGATAAGGTAGAACTTTACTTGTTGGGCTATTGTTCCAATGTAGAGGTGGAGGGTGGTGGTGAAGCGGATTGCTCTGTTTCGATTTTCAGTTTGATCTATGTTTCGAACGGGGATGGGGGTGTCAAGGCAATGGAGAGGGAAGTGGTTTTTCTTGGCGAAGTGCCAGTCCATACAGTTGATGGCGGCACCAGGGTCAATGAGAGCTCTGGTTTCGACGGTTCAAGTTGTTTTTCTGGCAGGGGTCTTTAGCAAAACCGCAAGTTGCATGGATTTTGTTTCAAGATCTGCTAGTAGTACATGAGGAGGGGGAGACATCGAGGCATTCCTCCTATCTAAAAATCCTTTCGAGTAGAGATCCTCTTGACCACTACATCATCATCATTGTTGTCAGTTTCAATGAGGGGGGGAATGGGTTCCTGGTCGGTTCTGACCTTCTTAACCGTCTTAGTTACGGTTCCTTTCGGAGTGGTGGAGTAGACAGGGCAGGTGGAGGAGAGATGTCCCTTTTGCCTGCATTGGAAGCAACGTCCTTCAGAGATGCATCTTTTTCTCTCGTCCGGGGTGAGTTTCTTGGGAGGGGAAGTAGAAATGGTGTCAACGTCCATGGCATCCGGGTTGACTTCTCGTTTCTTGGGCTTATCTTGGTGGTAGACAATGTGGGTCGAGGGTTTCTTATTTCGACAAGCGATTTCATCAGCACAGTCCCATTGGGTTTTGAAGTGGACTGCCTGGGTATACCACTTTTCGATGGTGGTGGGGACAGTGTCCATTCCTTGAATACGATGCATCAAGGAGGGGATTCCGGCAGCAAAGAAGTTGATAAGGACCTCGTCTGAAGAGATTTCTAAGAAGGCTACTTTGCTTTTGAACATAGAGATATAAGAGGGGAGGTCACCGTTCGAGGTGATTCTGTGGGTGGAGAGCCAGGAAATGGCATCTCCCTTGGTGTCGTGGTGTTCGAAGGTGGTTTTGAACGCCACAGTGAAGTCCTTCCACTTGCCGAAGGTATTAGCAGCAATGGCTTTTTGTCGGAAGGTGTTGGCCCAGGTGGCTGCGGATCCTTTGGTCATGAAGGAAAGGGCAAAGGCAATCTGTTGATCATCGTCTGCATAGACGGCTTTGTTTACTAGGAGGTACATTGTGACAGTGTAGAGCCAGGGTGTGGCTTTGTCATAGGATCCATCATAGGGAGCAGGTTTTCCGAGACAGAGTTCAGTGGGTTTCAACACAGTGGACATAACTGGGGGAGTGGATTGAGCGGGAGCAAAGATGACTCCAGTCTGCTGGGAGGTTTCTGGGGATGGTGGGGTGGGTGCTTGAGGGATGGTAATGACAGCCGAAAAGCTGTGAGATAGCTTGAGTTCCTCGGGTTCAGAGTCAACATTGTGAAATGGGAGTTCGGAATCAGAGGGGGGTTCTTTGAAGCGAGGGGTAGCTTCTGGGGATTCGTCTTCGGATGATGTTTCAAGGGGATTTTGGCTGGGTTGGGCTGACCACAAGCTGAGGTTCAGGGGTGGTTGGTTTCTGGGGGAATGATGGGCGACTATAGCGAGGATAGGCCTGTTCGAGAGCTTAAATCTTTTGTTACGCTTGCTCCGGGTAGGATCAAGTGATGACTCGTACAACGAGGGTCACTGCGCAGCTGTGATATCTCAAACAACCACGCGAGTCCGCTAGTTGTGAAAGAGGTCTGGGAACTTCCAAGTCTATCTGGAAGGAGTCAAAGTTCGAGGGTTCAAGGTGCTTGGAGCTTGGGACAAGTGATCAAAGGAATTTCGAGGAGATACAAGACAAGGTGTATTGTCGAGTAGATTTAAGCTAAGTTTACATGAGAGGAAGCATAGGTTTTTATAGTACAAGAGGAGGTCCACGCAAAGAGCAGAACCGACACAATAGGACCAAAAGGGAAGGAGACGCGTCACCTATGTGTGATGGGAGCGGATCCTGATGAAGAAAGAATGACTAAAGTACTGCGCATGCGATAGGAGTGGTGGGATTAGTAAGCCATCGACGGTAAGGTCTCAACGGGGCTTGGACAGCTGAGACACGAGTCCAAGGAAAGTACTATGGAGCAAAAAGGAAGTGAAGCGACATAAAGCAAGAAAGAACAATCGTAACAGCAACCAAATCCATCACAACAGACATTGCAACCCTAGCTGCTCCCTCTCCCCTTTTGACTATGATGACCCCATTGACAATTTCAGATATTCCAACATCACTAGAAGTCCCTCTGGGGAGTGCAGAGATCTTTACTAATAGTCTTCTGATGGTTCATCAGCCCTAGTATGGGGGTAATGTTATAATTTCTCCATTTTCTTTTTGTTCTGTCTATATCACTCAGTTGTCTTCACTCCATGGTCTTACCTTTGGACTCATGCCTTAATTGTTTAAGCTCTATTTAGGCCTTATCATTGCTGGCTTACTAATCCCACTGCTCCTGTCACATCTGCAGTACTTTAGTCATGTTCCCTTCATTAGGATCTACTTCTATTGCTTATTAATGATGTATCTCCTTCCTTTTTGGTTCTATTATATTAGTTCAGTTCTTCATTTGGATTACCTCTTGGCCCTATATAAACCTCATGTTCTCTATCTTGTAACCTTAGCTTAGATCTACTCAATAATATACCTTGTCTTGTATCCCTTCAAATCCTTGATTGCTTGTCCCAAGCTCCAAGTACCTTTGACCCATCAAACCTTTGATTTCTTCTAGATAGACTTGGAAGTCCCCTTGAACCTCATGAAAACTAGTGAACTTGTTACAATTTCAACTTTTGCCCCTAAACTTGACGGTCACTCCAAACTTTATGCCAATGTTTTCTAAACTTGGCCTCTACTTTCTTTAATCACATGACCAACACATGTCATACCTCATGGCAAGGCTATACTTGGAACTCTATCCAATTGGCTGCCACATTCATGCTTCTATCTTTCATTACTGATATCAAAGCTATGCCTTATCTCTTATCTATGACTCACTTTCACTTCTTATCTATAATAAAATGCCTCATGCCTAGTGCATGGCATACAGCCATTCCTTATCTACCAATCATTAATTTTCCCCTACCTATCAGGAAATAGGTACAAACATGTACAAACAGTAGTTTAGTATATAAAGGCTTGACGCTACCTCCAGAGACTTCAGTAAAGTTCTCTTGAAGTTTTCGCCCTCTCTCTTGTGATCTCCTCTGTGACCATTCACTCTTGAGCTTGGTGACTACCCTTGGTTCTAAGCTCACCAATCCTATTCACCTTATGCTCATGCCCTTGGATTATTGTATTAAGGAAGTTGCTTGACCTTTAATGATCCTCCAGATGATTCTATTGTTTGGCTCGTTTCATTAGAACTTTACTACACCTTCTATCGTTGACAAAAGATGCTCATCATTACACGTGCTGTTACAATCACTCTAAACCTTGCTGACCACTTTGCGAACATCCTTGCTGACATCCTTGCTGACACCTTGCTGACACCTTGCTGACCACCATATTCTAACCATTGGTGCTCTCTCACTAATACTATTCTAATCACTCTATTTTATAGCTATTTTCCCATATTTCTCCATTGCCATTTAGGCTTGTTATAAGCCTAATACTTTGTTCGCATAATTAGCCCCTATTTGACTTATTCATGCGAACCAGACTATTCTACACTGGCCCAGGCCTGGCTATGGTCTAGACCCATTAACCCTTGACCAGTCTAGACTACACAAATCCTCAAACCATTCTAGACTCATGTATGTCATTCCATTCCACACATGTTTGCCTCATGCCTACCCTACACATGTTCTCCTCATGTTTACCTTCCCCTCATGCCTTGGCCAGACTCCCTATGATGCAAATACATTCCATGGCTATGCAGCCTGGATTCCTAAACCCTCAGCCCATCCAGAACCCTTGTCCCATAGCATAGCATATCTGTAGATTTACCATACACCTGTACAAACAGTAGAATAGTATATAAGGGACCCTCCCAGCTCCCAGAAGGACCCAGTCTTGTCCTCTCTGGAGTTTTCCCAAACCTCTAGATCCCTTGACTCGCTTTCTACTGTCCTTCAGCAAATAACTTAAGCCTGTTAAGGTTTGGTTGTTTCACGTGCAAGACACTAAAACACGAGACACCTCATCAACTCTAGTTTAAGCAAGCATTACATAAGAAAGTCATAAGACAGGAACAGCCTGCAGACTACGGAAGGCAGAAGACACTTTCACTAGTAGTACTTCACAGAAAAAGCTCCTATCACACTCCCTAGTACTACAAGTCTTAGCCAGTAGCCAGCAAGCTGTGGAACGCACAGATGTTAATAAGTTGATACCTGTAAGCAAGACACTAGTAGCCAAGTTCCTGAAGGCCACAGAAACAACGTAAGACTCACAAGAAGCAGTTAGTGGATTACAGTAAGGTTGCAAACACAAGTTGTAGAGAGATGCTCGAGAAGCTAAGAATAAAGCAATATCTGGAGTATACCTACCCCATTCCCTCTATCTGAAAAGACTTGGTCAGGACACCCAAGAATAAAGCTTCATCAGATAGACACTAGAGAGCACAGGACATGGAATTGTCAGGAAACTATATTGGACATAGGTAACCAATAGAGTTAAGCCAGTGGCACAGCTTGGACCACCTTGATAATGAGATCAAGAGAGCTATTTTGAGGACACGAACTCAGAGTCAGAGTCAGAGCAATAATAAGGAAAGAATCCTTGCCAGAACCAGAACCAAAGAGTCACACAGGGAGCCTACCCTACTTGGTCAAAGTCACAGAACTAGAACCACATGTCATTATGCATTCCACACATCATGGCAGAATCCAAGATTACTACCCACGATGAATGATATGCAACGTCCAATTATGCCTTCATGCCAGAAACACTTATTAACACTCTTCTTGACAAAACCATTGAATGGTTGGAGAAAGCAAAAGCAGTAGAGCAAGAAATTGCCAGGCTAACATACAATCAAATCATGTGCAAAGACAAACTCCACAAAGCACAAGCAAAAATTCTTACTCTTGAAAACAAACTTTCTAGAACTCTTACCCTTATTGAGAAAGAACCTAGCAATGTGCCCAAGGAAAAGAAAACACACTTTGCAGAAGAAGTAACAACACATGTTTTCACATCTATGCCAATTATGGAAGACCCTGGAACATTCTCAGGAGAAATAGACAAATTCTCACACTGGTGGAAAAACATCAACACATGGCTTGGATACAATAATAGCCACACCATCAAACCACAGTCACATGAGGCAGTACAAGAAGTCCTCTCACGACTAAAAGGCCCAGAAGTAGAATACTTCGTAAACCTGAGAAAAACAGATCTCAATTATGAATGGAAAGACCTCATACAAGAACTCAAGTCACTATTCCAGAACACATGCCAAAGGAACAAAGCCAGAACAGAGCTTAAAAAGTTCAAACAAGGAGACATGAAGACGATAGACTTCCTTGAACATTGAGAAGATCTATACCACGAATCACACATCTCTTCATCCCTTGCCATACAGCTCTTATGTCTCAATACATGCCAAGCAACCAATATGCAAATGGATAAAGAAGGAAACCCCTTCAATGACCTTCTAAATGTCATCCAAAGAATCCATACCATCAGATCAGACATGAATAAACCTAAAAAGGAAATATCTAGAACCAAAAGAAGAAAGAAGTTGAACAAGACCACTCCTACGGTTCTACCCCAAATTGGAAATCCAAAACCCATTAAGCAATATGCTGAGAAAATAAATTCTCAAAGAAGTTACATCACTTCATTAAGAAATATTCCAAACAGGAATTCTCCTAATTCCCAACAAAGGAAGAAAAGAGAACCCTATTGCTATGCATGCAACAAAAGAGGGCATATAGCCTCAAAATGCACCAAACTCTCCAGCCAATGCAACAAATGCAAATGGCACAACAATAAGCACAAGAAAGGATGCACTAACATCTTAGGATGGGAACAAATAAAAGAACCCATCGCATCCACATCAAGAATCTACGAAATAACAGAAGAACAAGCCACCTCTATAGAATCAATCCCTTCACTCATATTAGCAGAAGAATAATTCACTATGACAAAGATGCACCTACAATTATGTAAACTCTTTCGAATCTAATCTATTTGAGTCGGGTGCATTCCCTGGGGGTAAAACCTTGGAAAGGTGCAGTGGAAACTCTAATTCCATGCTTAATTCACCCATAAAATCAAAAATAACTTTAGACCCAGAATCACATTTCTCACGCTCCATGCAGATAGCTAAAGAAATAATTATGCCGATACTCATGTCACTACAAGAAACCATTGGATACGTAAAAGCAAATGCACTTCTAGACTCTGGAGCCAATATAGTATTCATACACAAAGAATTCGTAAAGAAACACAAGCTACCCAGAAAGAAGTTAGCTTGGTCCATAAAGGTATACAATGTGGATGGAACACAAAACCAAGCAGGTGAAATATCACACGCCACAGACCTAATCATAGATTACAAGGGTCACCATGAGAAAATCAAAGCAGAAATAACAAACCTTGAAAAAAATGATCTCATCCTTGAAATTCACATGGCTGAAAACTCACAACCCTGACATCAATTGGGATACAGGTGAAATAACACTCTCACAATGCCCATGTGAATGTCATAATGACGACACAGACAACTTTCATGTAAACCTTATCTCAGAAGAACAGCATGCAGTGCAATGCTACGTCGAACATCGACAATTATGCAAAGCCAAAATAGAAAAGCCCTAAAAGAAGAAAACAAAAACCCCACACCTGCAGAACTTGTTCCAAAGGAATATCATGCCTATCTTCATGTATTCTCTAAAGAAGAAAGTGAACAAATCCCTGTGAGAAAACCATGGGATCATACTATAGATCTGAAAGACATGTTCAAACCTAAAAAGGGAAGATTAATCCCCCTTTCTTCCACAGAACAAGAAGAAGTCACAGCATTTGTGGAAGACCAATTACACAAAGGCTACATATGCCCTTCCAAATTAGAACAGACTTCTCCTGTTTTCTTTGTACCTAAGAAAGATGGAAAGAAATGGATGGTTCAGGATTACCGATATCTGAATTCCCATACAGTTAGGAACAATTACCCACTACCACTTATTTCACAACTCATGGATAAACTCTGCGGAGCTAAATTATTTATCAAAATGGATCTCAGATGGGGTTACAATAATGTCCGAATCAAAGAAGGAGATGAATGGAAAGCAGCTTTCATTTGCCACATGGGCACCTTCAAACCCATCATTATGTTCTTTGGATTATGCAATTCCCCTGCCACTTTCCAAACTATGATGAACGATCTCTTCAATGATCTTTCATGTATTGTTGTTTACATAGACGACCTCATGATTTTCACATACACAGAAGATGAAAAAGAACACAATAAAATAGTATTAGAAGTTCTAAAAAGATTAGCAGAAAATGATCTATTCGTCAAATCTGAGAAATGCTTCTTTAAAGTCAAATCTATAGATTTCCTGGGAATGATCATGACAACCAAAGGTATCACAATGGATCAAGAAAAAAGTAAAAGCAATCTTAGATTGGCCAACACCTAAAACAGTCAAACATGTTCATTCATTTCTTGGCTTAGCAAACTTCTACCACTGCTTCATACAAGACTACACGAAAGTCGCATGCTCATTACATGATCTCACAAAGAAAGACATCCCCTTTAAATGGACATCCTCATGCCAACAAGCGTTTGACACACTTAAACACTCCATTACCACAGCCCCTATAATCACTTATCCGGACAATGATTGCAAATACCGCTTAGAATCGGATGCATTGGATTATGCCATAGGCGCTGTTCTATCTATAGAAAAGGAAAGGAAATGGCACCCTGTCGCCTATAATTCCCACAACATGTCACCAGAAGAACAGACTATCTGGTTGCTGATAAAGAAATGCTCTCTGTTATCCGTTCTCTCGAATTATGGCGTTACTATCTAGAAGGTGCACAACATGAATTTGAAATATGGAATGATCATCAGAATCTCACTTGGATTATGATGAGACAAGATCTGAATTGTCGCCAAGCTAGATGGGCCCAATACCTTAGCCAATTCCATTTCACATGGCACCATAAACCTGGTACCTCCATGGGAAAAGCTGATGCCCTGTCTTGCAGAGAAGATCACATGGATGGAATTGACAACGATAACAAAGGCGTCTTGGTCATTCACCCCGACTGCATCCACTCCACTTCCATAACATATGACAGAGATGAATTCTTGGATCAAGTACAACACGAATCCATGAAACTACCTCCACACTCATGAAACACCTATGCAATCTTTGCTATGAAATCAAGGATGCTTTCCTTAGGAAGAGAATGGTGATATTTGTTCCCACAGATCTACACCTCAAGGCAATTCACTTATATCATGACACCCCCATCGCAGGACATCCCAGCGCCGATAAAACCTACGAACTACTCTCACAGTCATATATCTGGCCACATATGCAAAAAGAAGTAAAAGATTATGTATCACATTGTGAAAGATGCGCTTGCTTCAAGGGATCCAATCAGAAACCAGCAGGATTACTAAATCCATTAGAAGTTTGAGGTATTGCAGCTGTGCAGTGACCCTTGTTGTATGAGTCATTGCTTGGTCCTGTCCAGAACAAGCATAACAGACATTATTGACATGTTCTTCAGTATCCCCTCTGGCCCTGAATACAAAGAACTTTTGACATAGAATGTCATGGAGAGTTGGGATGGTGCCTATAGGACAGTCAGGCTCCCCCCCCCATAATCTAGCTTGGACCATCTATCAGAGCTCTCACCCCCTTGTACACACTTGCTTTGCATGCTCCCTCACACCTAGACTCTGCTCATCTCTTTTTCTTTTCTTTTTATGTCTCTTTCTCCTTTCACCTCTGTGTTCAGGTCATTGCTGTTTGACCACCCTCCCTAGCCCCACACAGGCTTATCCTCCTCTCAGAGCCATTTACATATGAAATTTTTCTTAGGATAAGCATCCAGTAGACATTCTACCTGCATGTAGAATCTAACATGAGTCTCTGACTTGCTGGACTATAAACAGTGATTTAAAATATTTTTATTTATTTATTTAAAAAGTCCAGTCCAGTCTGGTTTTTTGGCCTTCTGACCAGACAACTAGACCAGGATCAGTCCTAAGACTCTCCTGAAGACCTGGGACCACAACTGGACTAATTAGAACCAGTCCTAAATAGTCTTTTTATCATTTGCAACCAGTTGTGACCAGTTGTTGTATGGATTGGTTCATAGCCCCTGAACACATGGGAACCATGGTTTGCATGACTACTAAACATTATTCTACATACTGCAATCCAGTTGCAACCAATTAATAGTCTAGTCTAGTTGCCAGTTGTTTGACCAGCTGCCAACTGGACTTTAAAACACTAAGCCCATGTATCTATTATAAACTGAGGCCTGAGAAGGAATAGAGTTAGAAGTTTTGAAATCTATTTACAATTTTATACTGAAGTTCAAGTATGTACACCAACTCCCTCAAATAATTGTGTTCTCCTCTTAAATAATTGTGCCACTCCCCAAATGCACCACCAAATAAAAGTATACTTTGATCACCATAGAGATTCTCTAGAATCAAAATAGGCCCTTGCTCAGTTGAGTGAGATTTATATTTCCTACATAGTTTCTACATCTCATCATTACCCACTGGTATTTTCTATTCTTACCTCAATTACTTTAACAAGACTGACAACTTCTTCCCAGACCTATCAAAGGAAGTGGAGTCCTTCAAATCTTCTTCTAACTGGTGAAATTCTGTCAAGTTGAAATATTGAGCATATTGAAACACATAGTCTTTTAAGAGTTTCATATAGACAATAGTGAGAATCTAAAGGATAAGGTCAATGGATTGAAATTTATAACACATTACTTACACCTCCATAGATGATGTCATATTATTGTAAAAGGATTTTAGTTGAAAATATTTTGTGTTGATGAAGTGTGAGCTAAGATTGATGAGATAGACAAGAAAATTTTGAAGGTAATCTTGGAATAAAAGGACCCACTATTTATATTGATAACTCTTCAACACAGGAGGTCATAGTGGGAGTTTATCGGATACTAGAGAGAACTTCTTTGCCTTGTACTTCTAGATTAGTAAACTCTCTTTTATGGTTTCCTTATACACACTAATTTGTTAATTTGTAGAGAGGTGGAGCAGGGACTTGAGAGGTGCATTGTTCATAGAATAGTGAACATGTAAAAAGAAATTACAGAATGGAAGACAGAGAAAAGAAAAGTGAGAATAAAGATACAA
>JBBPMZ010000699.1:0-11163 GCA_038090575.1 Tylopilus cf. pernanus | reverse complement strand
GTCAGGCCCTCTTGGTAAGCTTCGCTGCTGCACTCGGACGTCCGTCGTTACTAAAATAACTCGTTTGAGAGCAGGTGTTCTGAATCAAACAGAGGACGTCGTTGCCACACACCGTCGCCGCAACCGTGCTCCTCATCTCCCGACTAACGTGCAGTTGCTCGCAGCTCGCCAGCGACAAGTCTCTTCTAACCAACGTTTGGGTACGGAGACGTCGATTAACAACGGTGGCTCACCTCTGGCTTTCTATCCCTCGCTTCCCGACTAACGCATTTACTTGCAGCTCTCCGGGATAACAGTCAACCCTCTTCCCCGACGGAAGATGCCGCCGCGCCGTATGATCCCAAGGCGAACCCAAGCTCACAGTCCAACGCACTCAGTACGCCCGCGGTTGGCTCTGCAACGGAAGGGGCAGAACCGTGGCAACTCCAGTATTACGATCCATCTACTCGGGATGTCATCGAGCGTGCAAAGCAGTTTTCCCACTGCGATGCCGCTTCGATAAACGCATTCCCCGTGCGCCCCCACTTCAATGCGAAGGCTGTCGAATACATTGAAGAGGCGATCGCAGAGCGGCAGTCCCGAGGCTTACTAGTTTCTGACGGTAAGTTCTGGTCCAATTCACGCCGTACGTACTGAAAAACAATACATCACTAGGCTGGTGGCCGCACCATTCATCCGGGATTACACGATTGGTAATGTTTTTCTTTCTCTGCTTCTGATACTAGTACTCAAACGATCGCAGTTGTGGGAAGACCTCGGTAATTGGCGATCTGCACTCAGGAAGAAGGCTCGAACATGGGTCACCCAGGGCTATGAATGGGATCCGGAGCGTCGGCGTGAACGGAATATTGACATTGCAAAGCAACTCTTAGGTGGTGGCGGATTATTTTTGAGAGACGGTTCTGACGCAGAGGTATGCCGGTGTCTTGATGATATGATGTACTGACGTTTTTGCAGGGACGTGTCAATAACCTGGCGCATCCAGCTCTTTCGGGCTTGGTCATAGATTATTTTTACACAGGTTCTATGTCAGTCGGGAAACTCTTCCCTGAAGTTTTTCAGACGGAGGTTCCAAGGGTTTCTGTGGCCGTTGCCGCAACAGCCGTCAGTTCCGTGTTTCACGATCCCTGTGTTACTACTAACTATTCTACAGTTGAAGGTTGTACTCGACGAGGTCGTGTCTGGACAAGCCGAGGTTTCTTTCAAAGTTGGTATATATTTCCCGGTTTATACTGAAATCCTCGGTTTGATGGACAAGTGCGATACGAGCCCAATCCACGGGGCCAAAACAAAGGAATTACGCCAGACCTGGGCTCGTTTGGGCAGGTACGTTTCGCCAAATCTTTGTGCCTGGTTTCTAGCTTATATTCTGTAGCCGTGGACATATGAATGGCGAGCCTGGGGTAGCGACGAGTAGCTTCGATGTAGATCTCGGTTAATCAGTATTCGTTTGTAGTAATGCCGTTTTGGAATCAATTTTTCTATGGTGCCTGTCAGATGCTAGGGAAGCTAGAGTGATCAACTAGTACTAGTAGTGGTTGGTAATATCCTCCAGTCCTGACATTGTTTCTAGCTGTTTCCAGTCTGGACCACTCTGGCAAGATACTGGACTAGTTCTAGCCAGTTGGGAACCTTACTAGAGACTTCTGGAAGCTAGTCAGGCTTGACCAGCTTAGTCCATTCTGTCATACCCTGTCTAGGGGAGGGTGAGTTTGCTGATGCACGAGTATGATATGAAGTACATAACACCCCCAATGACTGCATGATATCTTCTCCAGTTTCAGGCTGTCTTCATCTGGGTGAAGGTTTTCCAAGTTGACCAGGGTACCAGTAGATTCCGAGTCTGACTCAGAGTCTGATACAACAACTGATTAGAATATCTCTGATATTTTGTAGGAACATACCATGTAGCAATTCCAACATTCCATGGGAGAGAGATCTGGCTGTGCTTGAATGACTTTGGGTTGGGAACATATTGTGCAATACAGCAGGTGCATGATCCAAGTCACTGGTGTGATCATGACTAGTATGATAGGCCTGGGTTCCACTAATTTCCTGGTCCTTGTGCACATAAGTGGTGCTACTAGTACATCTCCATAAAACAGTCTCTTGAAACATTGACATAGTGCGTAGAGTGTCCACTGAAGGATTTTGGATGCCACACAATTGATCTTGGAGAACCTGCGACTGTGACCCAAACCACATTATTTCCAATGTCCCTGAAGCTGGAATAATTGCTTGTTGGGTGTTCTGTCCCCAAAGCATGCAGGCCAAGAGAACACAAAGGATAACTGATGCACACAGGGAAAAGATTACCTTGTTCAATCAAATGTCAGTGAACCTGACCAGAAGAAACACTAGCAGCAGTGATTTATGTTATTCACTCACTGATAGAATGTTGATCTGTGTAACATACCAGAAAAAAGAATCAATGCTATGGCCATATGGAAATCTGGACTCAATCAGCTCACATTCAACCTCCACTGTAGCACATAATCTATGGTTTGAGCTTCTCCCACTTGTCTGTCAAAACCACCTCCACTTCCCTCCACTTGTCCAGCTGTATGATTTGATCAGACATTCTGTGAGTGTTATTTTGAAAGGCACCAATATTACCTAACCAAATAAACTGGGCAGCAATTTGTGCAGTAAAACTCTCAACTTGATCTCTTGTCAATGAGTATAGAATATTCCTATACTCTGAATCAAACTGCTCCAAGGATGATAAATCACATGAAGATAAATTCATCCCTAATGCTGAAATCATATTCCTGGAATTGTAATAATCATCAATTAGACTATGAAACTGTTATAGAAATGGCACATAATACCTATTGAGAGCACTTATGTTTGTTAGATATGGTCCTGATGGATATTCTATCATAGTAGGTTGACAATTGGGAGATGGTGCTTGTTCACTACTACCAAGAGAATTTGCACTATACAATGCAAAGGAAATCTATCCAGATGAATCAATTCCTGGTCATTATATGTTTACATCACAGTGAGGCACATACTCCAGAAGTGAGACTTGTGTTGCCATTGGGTGAGAATGTTTGCCAAGTAGTATGTGGTGGTTGCTTGCTAGGGTCAAGTTGAATTCCAGAGGGTCCTAAAACAACTGTATGGGCTGTTGCATTCAGCATGCATGCTATCAAGGACATTGGTGTAGTAAAATTTTCAGTAGTATTCCCTGGTAGGAAGGATAGAGTACATGTAAGTTTCCCAGGCACTGATGGCCTAGCTTGACCATGATCATCACTTACAAGGGGAAACAAATATACTGGGGACATTTACATAGTTGAAGTCACTGAGAGAAGTATCACTGGTAGTGGGTATCTCTACAGTGACAAGATAGATGATGAATGGTGGTGAATACTGGAGAATTGTTAGTAAAATTGCAACTTGAATAAAATGACTCAGTATAATGCTGACAGTAATGTGGGGTGACAGCCAAATTTCATTTGGTACTGTAATAGGATGTGAGTTCATATTCTGTCCATCAGGTAATACATTACATGGCAGAAGTCCCATTGTCACATCAAAGGGTTCCAACCCTGTTGTTGAAACATTTATATAGGTCATGGAAGGAATACTTGGCCCAGTTGAAAAACTCAGGTTAGTCAGTATGCCACAGTCTGCATTCAATGTAGTTGCTTGGACAGTGGCATTGACAAATGTCTGTGATGGGACATCATACAGAGTATTATTGGCTAACCCCTGGTTTGAGTTACCATACAATTCCTGTGAAAATGAGATGATGCCAGCCAGTGCTGTCCAGTCCAAGGAAGAAAGATTAATGGTAGGGCCAGGCCACATTGCCACTGCAGAGACTGTGCTGTTCACAGTTCCATTGAAAGGTTGGAATGCCATCATCGATGATGAAGCTATGTGAAGCCCAGAGATGCAAATAAAGTATGCTGTCACAAGTGCAACCGAGAATATTGATGTCGTGACTTTGGTTTGCTGCCAGAGGGCATTCAGAGCAGTTCCCAGTCCTCTCCAAGCCCCGCATATGTCATGAACCTTGGTGAGTTTTGCTGGACCAGAGAAAACTGTAGATAACATGAGGCTTTGAGTGACGAAGACCAGTAGGGTCGTGTAAATCTGGTGATTTATCAATGAGATTTGCACCCGCATTCACTTGCTCTATACGACGTACAGTGTAAAATGTTTGCAATCCACTACTTAATCCTACCGTCACGGTCGTGCTGGCATAAAGAATGGTGATATGGTGCTCCAGGTGATGAAACGCAGAGATTATGAGGAGGAGGAGATGAAGAACGACAAGGAAGATGTGCAGAAGGTAGCACATGAGATACCAACGGCTACGAGTGTGCTCCTTCGCGTGTTTTTCACCTAATCGATTTGAAGTTAAATCGAAGTTCAAAAGCAATATTTTATGATCGCTTACCAGGGGCATTTTCCGCCGCCAGTGAGACCTGCGAGGACAGTGCAGAATCGATGTGAGACAATGGAATCTCTTCATGTTGTAAAACAGATGAGGATCCCTGGCCAAACAGGCGATATTTTTCTGGGGGTGATTTGACGCTGAGCATGGACTGGAATGGGACGAAGAGAGGACACTGCACCTTGAAGGTGGTTAAAAGATACGATATCCGGTGCACGACTCGGAGAATGCCACCATAGGAATTACAACGGCTGTGATAGGGAAATTCTGACGGTGGCAGTAAGAACCCACCATTCAACCCGGGAACCTGAGGGAATTAGCAGTGAAAGTTATTCTTGGTCGAGCTTGTTAGTGAATCCACGTATTAAGTTTCTGCTACATCCAAGATTCGAAGGGCGGAGGCACCGGCGCCATCGCTGCAAATGGTGTGCCTTCAAGTTGGCCAGTGAACTGGGCCTCCGGCACATTATCGATTGGAGCGGTCGCGGCTGCGTAGTAGTACCGTATGCTGTCAACCTTCAATTTATATCATCTTCGTAACCGCCCTCGGACCACGAGAGCCTGCCAGTGGGTCTGGGAGTGACATCTGGCGGGCCTTCGAACTTCTACCTGCTTCAGATTTGACATATTGTTTGTCATTGTTTCCCCTCACCTTAGTCACGGTAGCTTAGCCCCCACTGATCAGTGGACTAGAAGTACTAATGGTCTCCGACAATGTAACATGTCCTGACTAGTCTCGCTTAAA
Organism: Tylopilus cf. pernanus; assembly: GCA_038090575.1. NCBI lineage: Eukaryota > Fungi > Basidiomycota > Agaricomycetes > Boletales > Boletaceae > Tylopilus > Tylopilus cf. pernanus. The sequence goes on along the minus strand of JBBPMZ010000699.1, from coordinate 6,007 downwards.
CTCAGCCATTCCAGAAAGTATCAGGCTCTTTCAGGTGGGCATTGTGCGGCAATTTGTGCCAACACTTTCGGTCGCTAAAAAGCGACCACTTCTTAAGTTGGTGAACCCAATCGAAACCCTGCTCTTGCCGCTCCTATTGACTTTTTGAGAGTTCCGATTAAAGGAAAGCCTACGAAAGAGTACCAAGCGGTAATGTTCATAAATTGTGCCAGCACACCTCAGTCCTCAGGATCCAGCTGTTCTCCATCATTCATTGCTTCCCGGAACAGCAGAGACCTTGTGGTCACCCAGCTGCCGTCGTACAAAATCTTGTAAAATTGCGCAAACTTCGAAGCAGATAAACGCCCGCCCCGCTTTCCATAGTAAATCCCTGAGGCCTGAAGGTCCTGGCACAGTGAGCCAAGCACAAGTGTTACCGTACTATGATAGTGCTAGTTCCCTTCAGGGTTCCTATCTCGCCGACCATAACCCAATCCCTGATGCTCGACGACCTCCAGAGGTAGTTTGCTATGTGATCGTCATCGCTAGGTCAGCTAAACTCAATTTAACGCATCACAATCTCCGCTCTTGGAGCTTCTCGGGAGATTCGAGAACAGCCTTGGCTTTCACCATCGTGTACACGTTCTTCCCTGGATCCGCCCCACGCAGGACGACTTCTTTGACCAATCCTAAACGCGTCGTGCATGCGACTTTCTGGCTCTTCATTCTCCCGCCCGCTATCACTCGACCTTGACGACGTCCCGTCCGATCTACCTCCATCGTCGTCTCATCGAATGTCTGGCCAGGACGCACGGACACGAGTGTGAAATCAGCCACCGGTGCACCTGCAGTCAATCCCCTGAGCATCTCCGCGATCGAGACGATACTGGATATCTTCTGCAGGGAACAGTACAAGACCTGTTTCTCTGCGACAGCGAACGACCCAGCGCAACCCGCAGCCACGACGATATCGGCGAGTCCTTTTACGATCTCTGGGACAAGGGCGTCGGAGTAGGTCGAAGCATGAGCAAAGGTGAGAGCACGCCAATGCCCGAGCGTGATCTGAGATTCTGTTCTTATCGTTAGTGGTGGGATAAGGCAAAATGGACGCGCTCTACTTGCCTGATTCCCGCAATGTTGTATATATTCTTCTGAGGTGTGCGTCGTGCGCCCGCTCTCCCGTCCACGAAGAAATGAGTTGGTATATGCAGGAAGTCAGGTAGGCATGGAACGTGATCTGAAGGTGCGAGACCACATCATCGCGTGATTGTACCCTGATGCGTTCAACCATGGACGGACTAATCGCGTCTGAGGCTTTTTTCGTCGCCAATGGTCGTTCCTCTGTATCGAGCGACTGGTAACACTTGATGGCAGACTTGGCCATGGACATCCCAGTCAACAAGACAAGTTTGTTCAGCCGTTGCAGCGCCTGAACAATCGCTTCTTCTGTATCTGTATCCGAGACCGCGATGAAGTGCTGGACGTCGTCTAATCTGGATTGATGGTCAGAAACGATGTATTTGAGGGCCGGTAATTGTTCATTATAACGTTGGTGAATGTCGATAATATACGTGTAAGTGAAGCCAAGGTCCATGCGGGCCAAGGCAAGTTCATGCGGTATATGGCGAAGCTTGTCGATATCCTTGCGTACGGCCGCGAGTTCGTCCCTTTTCACGGTAACTGAACGTTTCAGGCGGTCCAATTCAATGAGTGCAGTTAGACGTTTATAGCGAGCTCGGGTTTTTTCAAGCTTGTTAAAGAGGTCTTGGAGTGCCTGATTGCGTTATGATTAAAAGGCCTGTTACTGATTCGGAAAAGAGAACTTGTGTACCTTGTCAAAGTAGCGGACAGGGATAATGTCGCGGAGATTCCGCAGCACGATGGTTCTATTTGTACTGCACGCAACAACATGATTTTTTGAGATGACCATGCTTGAGACGAAGCCATTGTATATGACGGGAGGCCCGATCTGCCTATGCGTCTCAATGTCCCAAAACGAGACGGAAAAACCTGCGGAGGTAGCGATGAATGCATTGTTGCTCGTCAAGTTGATACACTGAGGGACGTCATTGCCGTGAATACGCCAAGTCACGAGGGTCGTCCCGTTCAATACGTCCAAGTGATGAACATAGCTGTCATTTGACAAGGCGAAGACATGCTTGCTGTTGTAATCCCAAGCGACGGACTGGTTGAAAAGTGAAGCCACTTCGACCTTGAAGTCGACAAGGAGTCGGCCATCCTGGGAGCCGTAGATTCGGACTGACTCGTGACCCCAAGTAGCAGTTGCGAAGAAACGTCCGTTGGGCGAAAATTTCGCTGCGGACACTTTATTGTCGTGTTTGAGAATGTGCAAAGTTATGCCGGTGAAGGGTTCCCAGACACGCGCCGTGCCATCACCTGATCCTGTGACGACTCGTGTCCCGTTATGAGAGACATCAATGGCCAACACAGATTCGGTGTGTCCTCTCAGATTAGTCACCATTTCGCGGCCCTCTGCATCCCATAACAATGCGTATCCCCCAAAAGCACCACTCACAAGCCACCTGCCGTTCTGCGATACCGCAACATTATAGATTGTGCCTCGACCATCCATTGTACGTGCCTTCCCTACTTCCTTCCGCGTCAGAGTGTCTTCTACTTTCCAGTACTGAAGCAGCTGGGACGATCCGCACACAAAATGGTTCCCACTAGGGAGGAAAGCGAGCGACCACACTCTATCTTGAATGGCTGCTCGCGTAGTCTCGTGAATGAAGTCAAGCTCCGCACGTAGCACATTGCCGCTATGCTGAGTGCGCAAGATGTTCAGGAGATTCCGTAACGTGATGGTTGCACCCGCGCTTATCAGAATGTCATGGTTTGGTGAGATGGCTATGGATGTGACTGCGTGTTCGTGTTTGATAGGACATCCAATTTGCCGCTGTGTTTCCCTGTTCCAGAATGACACGTACGGGCCAGCGGACACTGCACAGTATGAACCGCCGCTCGATAATGCGATGCACTCGGGAGGAAGGCTGCTGTGAACACGCCATTTCGAGAGTGTGCGCTTGGCAGAGATGTGAAGGTGGTGAACATAGCCATCAGTAGATGAAACAAGGAGGTGGTTGTCATGAGTCCAGGAAATCGACTGGTTGAAAGGAGCCTCGACCTTTATCTTGAAATCGGTGAGGAGGCCGCCGGTGAGGGTATGGTATATGCGGACAGACTCGCGGCCCCAGGTGGCAGTGGCTATCAGTTGACCGTCGCGTGAAAATTTGGCGGCGACCACTGGACCATCGTGGCTTAAAGCGTGGATTTGGTGCGGATCGCGGTCGATGCTCGAGAACGACCAGATGCGTGCGGTCTTGTCATCCGAGCCCGTGACGATTTGTGTCCCGTCCGGTGAGTATGATATGTCGACGGCATTCACCGACCACCCTCCGTGGCTCTTCCATTTGGTCACCGTCCTCATGGATGTCCCCCACACATGCCACAGTCGCACAACCCCCCACCGCATCCCGCTCACAAGCCACATCCCATCTCCTGATACCGCAATATTGTAGACCTTGTTCCCGGCGTACAGTCGATCCCTCACTTCCTTCCCACTTGCTACTTCCCAGCGACGGATCCTTTCCTCAGACCCTCCCCCTACGAAGTGCATCCAGCGAGGGATAAATGCGACGGTCCATATGCTATCTCCGCCATCTATTTCGATTACCTTCGCCTCTTTCTCCTCTGTGGTGAACGATAACCTGCTTTGTCTCCTTGCCAGCGTCACATTTTGTAATGCCGATGGCCTGGACATGGGACCCGGATCGTCACCATCCGATACTTTTACCTCGTCAGTATTACTTCTTTGATATTATCCATAACTCACGATTTTTTGACCTTGAAGTAGACCGGACACCATCGTCATGGCCACAGGCCTGAAGTTCGACGGGAGGTTGTTTGCTCGCAACTCGCATACTTCCACATATGGTAACTTGGACTCCACGCGTCTCCGGCTTACTCTTGCATGGAGGTACGATTCTCCCCCAAGTCACTAAGTATGATGGCAAACATACTTTCTGGTTCTCAAATACGCATGCAAATATGACCCTCAAGTTACTCCCGCACGTGACACTCGTAGAAGACAGTGGCGAGCTAGTATGCGGGACCAGTCACGATTTGAGCTGTAACATCTTAAATCTTTATATAAAGGCTTCATTCTCCGCTCGATAATCAAACAAAGTATGAGGCCTCTAGCCAAACCAAGTTAGCGACGGTCCCTACCCTGCCTCATCTCGCAGAGAGAAAAAGAAGATTTCCTTCCGAAAATCTAAATCTGGCCATACCCTTTCTCCTTGTATACTTTCTGCATCTGCACGACCGTCTTGTCCAGCCCTTCAAGCCACCTATCGAGCGATTCATTAACATCGACGGACGAAGCGGACACCCCGCCGCTTGGGTCCGAGGCGAGTTTAGCGTAAAAGTCTTTGCGGTACGGACATGCTTTCATCGCCACCTATCCTTCCCAACGACCGACGGCGACGGCGAACCACGCATCGAAATAGATAAATCAGTATAAGACATTCGGTAGAGAACCAAGAAACAGGATACAAGGAATACGTGGCAGAAGGACACAGGATCTTGGCAAAAAAAACACACCGAAAAGATGCCCCTGACAAGGAAGTTATGATACTGCTTCAAGCTAACGTCGTAGCCCTTTGTGAACGCCTTGGCCAGTTCAATCTCCGGTTCCTTCTGAGCAGTGTGGAGCGCTTGGTGTGTGAACAAGAGACCACGGAGGAGCCACATGAGGCCTTCTGTGGCAGAACGCTTCGACTCCGATTGTTCGTTTAGAATGAGGAGCTCAAGGGTGGCAGATTTGTCTGGATGAATAAGGTATCGGGTACGGACTTTCTGCACAAAGAAGGAGTGGGTCGAATTAAATAAGGCGACAGAATGACCACGTACGATGATGTTTCCCTCCAGATCGCTCACAACAGGCGCAAATGCGGGGTTATCAAGAAGTTCTGATCATTTAAGCCGTTGCGTATTTCGGTGTTATGGATGCAATGTGAATCAACGTCGTTCCCATATGCGAGCAATCGAGGAAAGGGAATGGATACGCACTGAACAAGCGGACGACGCCTTCTGCTGCTTCGAGGAAGGCGAGAGTATCGATTCCATCATCAGTATTGGGGACATCAGCGAAGGACTAGTAGCATTGTTAGGAGAAGATCGTCCAAATTGGCAGGAAAAGCGATGATAATGGCTGGCGGTAAAGATTGTACTGCGGACTTGCCTTTACGGTTTCGAGAAAGGGTGCCATAGTCGTTGTCGTAACTCGCTAATGCTAGGGTTCAGATCAAGGTGGCGCGGAGACAACGGTTGCTGATCTAAGCGGTCCTGTTTTGGTCACCGGATTTGTTACTACTTTCAAGTTGTTGTCTGCAATACCGGGATCGCGAGGCTTTTAAAGATACCACACCGAAATTCTGTAAATTACAGTAAAAGACTGAAACAGCCTCGCTTTTAACCCGGCCAAAATAGTTGTTCCATCAGGCTGGTTCATATTATAAATATCAGTCAGCAATCGAAGCGGATTCAAAAAATCTCCTTCCCCCTCAAGATCTAGTTTGGTGTCAGTTCCGCATGCAAACGCTCTATATACGCCTTGTTCACGTGTGATCTCGGAGAGATGCAACACGGGAACGTTTCAGGACGACTAAATATGCACACCGTGATGTCAATATTACAATAATTCGAGGGTCGAATCACGTACTGAGTCACACCGTTCACCCATTTTATCTCAAATGGAACGTCATTTCCTTGGTCGTCTTTCGGGATATGGAACTCGAATAGAGCAAGCATGGTGGCGATGGCAGTGAAGAGCGAGGCGTCCGCCAGGTACCGTCCTGGTAAAAAGTAGACATGTGAACTACCGCAACGTACGCAACTGAGTCAACGTTACACAAGTACGTACCTGGGCAGATTCGCCGACCAAACCCAAATGCAAAGTCCATCGGATTGGTAGCGTTGTCGTTCAACGTGCCATCATTGTTAAGAA
>JBBPMZ010000698.1:0-11170 GCA_038090575.1 Tylopilus cf. pernanus | reverse complement strand
ACTGGCACTGTCAGGCTGGGGAGTCGGTACACTATGTCCCCGACCAATTCTATCAACCCCAGCAAGGTTTTCAGCAGTCCTATCTCCCCCTAGACACCTTTCATCAGCCAACGGTGACCCATCTTAATGAAACCGTGGCCCCTATACCATTTGCCTCTGGTCCTGCCAGCGATCAGTACAATTACTCCTTTCATACCAGTTCTCAGCCAAAGCCAGCCCTGAATCTTGTTGAACCTACTGATGGCGATCTGCACCTTCAACCCCAGCAAGAACAAGGGCAGTTTGGAGACGAGAACTACTACCCCTCCGGACTTGTCCCAGCAGCGCAAGTACCCAAGCCAGCATCGGAGGCTCTTCTTGCGTCATCCACCTACAGTTATGCAATCAACCATCCGAGTAGTGCTCGAAGTGGGTGTGTATTTGCACTGTTTTACTTTACTGACTTTCTAGATGAATTCCTCAGCTCCCTCATATGGGCTGGCGCACACCGAATGGCGTATATATTCATGGATGCTATGAATGAAATGTGGATTTACGTTTCCAATAATGTAGTTGGCAAAGATGGGCCAATGGACATCCTTCTGGACAAGATTATCAACAATGCATGCTTCCGCCGTTTGTTGAAGTCACCTTCCTTGCCGCTCGACGATTGTAAGTGACTTTATGCAGAATTACACCTGTTCGATCTAACAGTTTATGAGGCAATGTGACCGTGCACGTCCCTGGTTCACAAGGGGGAAACGTCATCAAAAAAATAGTTCCTGCGGACCTTCGGGATGCTGATTTCATGCTTGCGGTCCATAATGATGTATGTACATCTCTCGACTACCCTTCCGGACTTAATTGGTATGTGTATAGCTCAAAAATGTCCCAGACCGTGTCTATGAACACATGTGGAAGTGTGCACAGTACCTCCTCCAAGGTTCAACCCAGTGCGCTGGTATCTTTCCGGGTCCACCAGGGGAAGGCTTCAAGTTTCTTGACACTTCACTCAAGGAAAAACTGAAATGGGCATTCACGAAGAGCGACAAATGGGGTTTCGGCATATTTCATGAAATTCTTACAGACTCAAAGGGCAAGTTCTCTCTGGTGAGTGGGTTTTTGCACAAGTGATGTGCGTACTGGCATTTTCATGGTGTTGACACACTGTAGGGCCGCTGGTTTCATAATACTGACTTCTTCGACATGCTCCAAGAGGGCATGTACGACACCTCTTCCGATGGCTGGTTTGGTTTCATAGAATCCACTACCGAGATTGATACGTTGTGGAAAACTGTGGAATATCCGGGTGCTTATATTTTCACTCTCGCAATCAGCTGGGTGACTCTGCTTCTTGTTTCACTTGAACGATGATTTACTCACTAACTGTCCTGTCTCCTCAGATAATCTCGACGGCACAATCTGATTTCTTACAGGAGTGTGCAGTCAAAGTGAACTGGGTCTCTAACTCACGAAGCGAGGGAGCAAAATCTCTGACGAAATTCTTGCATACGTGGTTACTTAAATTCGGGAAAAATGTAGGGGACTCGTCAACTCCCCTGTCTCGTGCTGAGGCCATTGGGTTGATGCTCAGCCGGCGTGGAGCAAATCCCCTAATAATCTACTTCCGAGGAGCCGTAGCCGGCGCGTTCGAGCGCGCCTGAATGCGCCTTGAATGCACCTTGAACGCGCCTGAACATGCCTGCTGAACGCGCTCCACACAGCCACTGAGCGCGCTCCATACTGCCACTGAGCGCGCTCCACACAGCCACTGAATGCGCCTTGAACGCGCCTGAACACGCTTCACACAGCCACTGAACGCGCCTTGAACGCGCCTGAACACGCTTCACACAGCCACTGAACGCGCCTTGAACGCGCCTGAACACGCTTCACACAGCCACTGAACACGCCTTGAACGCGCCTGAACACGCTTCACACAGCCACTGAACGCGCCTGAATCCGCTCTACACAGCCACTGAACACGCCTGAACCTGCTCTACACAGCCACTGAACGCGCCTGAACGTGCTTCACACAGCCACTGAATGCGCCTTGAACGCACCTGAACGCGCTTAGCATAGCCACTGAATGCGCCTTGAACACGCCTGAACACACTCTACACAGCCACTGAATGCGCCTTGAACACGCCTATAAAAATATCTAAGAGTGCTCATAGAAAACACCAACTGAAAATGTGTAAAAGTACTACTAGTAGCGCAAGTGTACCCTACAACTATGCCATGAAATTATCAATAGTGATTGATGATTGCATCCACTCATCATGTCTGATTGCCCTCTCTACACAGTCACAGATTGTGCCTACTGATTGTATCTACAAAAGCATCTAAAAGCACTCATAGAAAGGACTAAGTGAAAATGAGTAAAAGTAGTAGCACAAGTGTACCCTACAGTTATGCAATGAAGTTATTAATAGTGATTGATAATTATACCTACTGCAGTGACAGATTGCATCTGATCATGCCTACAAAAGTGTGTAAAAGTGCTCATAGAAAGCACTAATTAAAAATGAGTAAAAGTAGTGGCACAAGTGTACCCTACAGTTATGCAATGAAGTGATTGATAGTGATTGATGATTGGACCCACTGTAGTCACAGATTACGCCTGATTGCACCCTACAGAGTGACAGATCACATCTACAAAAGTGTCTAAAAGCACTCATGAAAAGCACTAACTGGAAATGTGTAAAAGTAGTAGCACAAGTGTACCCTACAGCTATGCGATGGAATTATTAATAGTGAATTGAAAGTAATGAAGAAATAAGGTCAAAATAAAAAAGATAACAAGTGTAAATATAATATATAAGAGTGAGTATACTATATGATTGTGTGACAGACAGAAAAGTATATGTTGTAGTATTATATAGATAGGATGATATAAGATAAAAGAATGAGGTGATATGTGATAAGAAGAAGACAGAGAGGAGGATTAGAGTAAAGATAGGGCAAGTGTATGGTACACATATGGTATAAGATAGATTAGACAAAGGATGGTGACTAAAAGTAAGGATAGAAAACAAGGAGTGACTGAAAAAGTGTAAAAGTACTAGGACAAGTGTACTCTACAAATGAAGCTATTAATAGTAATTGGTGTGATGAGTTGAAAGTGATAAAGAGATAGGATAATGGAAGATGACTTGAAAAGAATAAGGTTATATATCACAAGAAAAGTGAAAGAAACATTTAGACTGAAGATAGGCAGAAGTGTATGATACACATATGGTATAAGATGGATTAGACAAAGTATGATTGAGAAGAGTGTGATAAAGTAAGAAAAATAGTGTAAATGATGGATGAGGATTGTGTGTGTTATTTGATAGAAGTGGTGAGAATAGTGACTAGAAGTGTTTGGAAGTAGCAGTAAAAGTAGTTAAAGATAGCTAAAAGTGGTGAGGACAGGGAGTGAAAGAGTATGATTTGAGTAAATAAGGTAGTGAGATAAAGCTGGCGGAAGTGTAGGGTACAGTTATGGAATGGAAGTATGTAAGTGTTACAATTTCTTCTTCCCTCTCGTTCTTTGTCGCTTCATTCCCTTAGCTCCATAGTACTTCTCTTGGACTCGAGTCTTAGCTGTTTAAGCCCCGTTAGGACCTTATCATCGTTGGCTTACTAATTCCACCACTCCTATTGCATCCGTAGTATTTTAGTCATTTCCTCTTCGTCAGGATCCGCTCCTATCGCATAGTAGTGACGCGTCTCCTTCCTTTTAGGTCCTATTGTGTTGGTTCTGCTCTTCGCTCGGACCGCCTCTTCATCGCTATATAAACCTATGTCTCCCTTCATGTAACCCTAGCTTAGATCTACTCGACAATACACCTTGTCTTGTATCCTCTCGAATCTCGATCGCTTGTTCAAGCTCCAAGCACCTTCGAACCCTCGAACCTTTGACTCTCTCCAGAAAGACTTGGAGATCCCTTGACCCTCTTTCGTAACCAGTGGACTCGCAGTGGTTGTTTGAGGTATCGCAGCTGTGCAGTGACCCTCGTTGTACGAGTCATCACTTGGTCCTACCTGGAGCAAGTGTAACAAAAGATCTAAGCTCTTGAACGGGCCTATCATCGCTATAGTCGCCCATCATTCCCCCTCGAAACCAACCCCCCTTGAACCCCAGTCTGTGGTCTGCTCGACCCAGTAGAAACACCCTCGAAACATCGTCCGAAGACGAATCCCCAGAAGCCACCCCTCGCTTCGAAGAACCCCCCTCTGACTCAGAGTTCTCATCCCACAACGCTGACTCGAGATCCGAAGACCTCGAGCTTTCTCACACACTTTCAGCTGTCGCTACCCTCCCTCGAACGCCCACCCCACCATCCCCTGGAACCTCTCAGCAAACCGGAGCTATCTTCGCCCCACCCATTCCCCCAACCATGTCCACTCAACCAAAACCTACTGAACTCCGTCTCGGAAAACCTTCCTCCTACGATGGCGCCTACGACAAAGCCATATCCTGGTTTAACACAGTCGCCACCTACCTCATCGTCAACAAAGCCGTCTATGTCGACGACAATCAACAGATCGCCTTTGTCCTCTCCTTTATGACCGAAGGATCGGCAGCCACCTGGGCAGATACCTTCCGACAAAAAGGAATCACAGCAAACTCCTTCGGAACCTGGAAAGACTTCACCCAAGCGTTCAAAGCCGCTTTCGAACACCATGACACCAAAGGAGACGCCATCCGAGTCTCATGGCTCTCGACCCACCGAATCACCAACAACTCTGACCTCCCCTCGTACATCTCTATGTTTAAAAACAAAGTCGCCTCCTCCGAAATCTCCTCTGACGACGTCCTCATCAACTTCTTTGCGGCAGGAATTCCCCCTTCCCTAATGCGCCGCATTCAGGGAATGGACACTGTCCCCACCACCATCGAAAAATGGTACACCCAGGCGGTCCATTTCAAAACCCAATGGGACCGCGCCAACGAGATTGCTCGTCGTAACAAGAAACCCTTGACCCATGTTGTCTACCACCAAGACAAACCCAAGAAACGAGAAGTCGACCCTGATGCCATGGACGTCGATGCCATTTCCACTTCCCCCCCTAAGAAACTCACCCCCGATGAGAGAAAAAGATGTATCTCCGAAGGACGTTGCTTCCGATGCAGGCAGAAAGGACATCTCTCTTCCGCCTGCCCCATCTACGCCACTACCCCCAAAGGGACTGTAACTAAGTCGGTTAAGAAGGTCAAGACTGACCAAGAACCTATTCCCACTACCCCCAAAGGGACTGTAACTAAGTCGGTTAAGAAGGTCAAGACTGACCAAGAACCTATTCCCCCCCTCATCGAAACCGACAATGATGATGATGACGTAGTGGTCAAAAGGATCTCTACCACCCAAAAGGATTTTTAGATAGGAGGAATGCCTTGACGTCTCCCCCTCCTCATGTACTACTAGCAGATCTTGAAACGAAATCTATGCAACTTGCTGTCTCGCTAAAGAACCCTGCTGGAAGGATAACCGTCGACACCAGAGCCCTCATCCACTCAGGAGCAGCCATCAACTGCATGGACTGGCACTTCGCCAAGAAAAACCACTTCCCCCTCTGTCGCCTTGATACCCCCATTCCTGTCCGAAATGTGGACCAATCCGAGAACAGGAATGGAGCCATCCGTTTCACCACCACCCTTCACCTCCATATCGGATCCATAATCCAACAAGTCAAGTTCTATCTTATCCACTGCGGAACCGAGAACGTCATCCTCGGACTTCCCTGGCTAAAAGTCACCAACCCAATTATCGATTGGAGCGAATGAACCATTGAAATCAAACCCCCTCCCACACCTACCTGTACCGTGGAAGAGATCCAAACAGCGGTCAAAGAAGCTACCCCTCCCCCCATCCCTATCCTCTGGCATATCCCTGTAGACCCAGAAGTGTTCAATGAACACCTCTTCGACTACCTAGACGACTGGACTGGCGATCGTTTCGTTAAGCAATATCGACACCAGCACTGTATCTGCAGAGTATTGAAATGCGGAGCCCGTTACGTCTGGGCCACCCCTGAATATCTCCGAAAGGTCACCACCTCTACCGAACTTGCCGCTCTTGCTGAAGCCAAAAAGGAGAAGAGAACCCTACCCCCGGAATACTCTGATTTTGCCTCCATATTCGACAATCCCAAGACTACCCTACCTCCCCCACGAACATACGATCACCCCATCAATCTGAAACCCTCCTTCGAACCAAAGATCGGGAAAATGTACCCCCTTTCCCCAGAAGAAAGGAAAGCCGCTGACGACTTCCTTGACGAACACCTCGCTTCAGGAAAAATCCGCCCATCCAACTCCTCCAACATCCGTATCAAAGACGGCGACCAATGGAAAGCTGCATTCATCACCCACCGAGGACTCTTTGAACCCACGGTTATGTTCTTCGGACTCACCAACTCTCCTGCCACCTTCCAACGATTCATGAACGACTCCTTCCGAGATATGATTGTAGAAGGATGGCTCGTCATCTACATGGATGATCTTCTCATCTTCTCGGAAAACGCAGAAGAACATACCCTATGAACCCAACGCGTCCTCACCTGGATGAAAGAACTCAACCTCCACCTGAAACTAGAGAAATGCACTTTCGACGCCTCTGAAGTGGAATAGTACCTTGGAGTCGTCATCAAACCAGGGATTGTTGCCATGGACCCAGTAAAGACCGAAGGGATTGCTGATTGGCCCACCCCTATGAAACTCAAAGACATTTGTTCCTTCCTAGGTTTCGCTAACTTCTACCGGCGATTCATCCCTAACTACACTAACATTGCCCGACCCCTCCTCGACCTTCTGAAGAAAAACCTCCCCTGGCACTGGGATTCCCCCCAACAGACTGCTTTCGACACTCTAAAGAGAGAATTCACCTCTGATAGGATCCTTGTCCTCCCTGACCCCTCCAAACCCTTCGCTATCGCTACGGACGCTTCCCTAGTTGCCTCGGGCGGTGTACTCCTCCAAGCAGACCTGAACGGCGATTGGAAACCATGCTCCTACCTCTCCCAATCCTTTTCCCCGGCTGAACGAAACTATGATATCTATGACCGAGAACTCCTCGCAGTCATTCATTCTCTGAAGGCGTGGAGGCACTACCTCCATGGCTCTGCCCACCAGGTCACAGTCTTCTCGGACCACAAAAATCTCACCTACTTCCGACACCCTCAGCAGCTTAACTGACGCCAAGCCCGTTGGATGCTTGACCTAGTGGACTTCGACCTTCACTTCTCCCACGTTCCTGGGAAGCTACTCGCTGGCCCCGATGCCCTCTCCCGCCAACCCGACCACGGCAACACTGAGCGAGACAACAACAACGTCACCCTCCTCCCAGATGACCTCTTTGTCAACCTCATCTCCGCCGACCTTTCCTCCCTCATTGCACAATCCTCTGAGAACGATCCCCTCGTCCTCAACACTCTTAACGCCATGAAAGGCGACCTCCCCCCTTCCTTCAACTCCCGCCTATCCGACTGGCAATATGATGCTGGAATCCTCACCTTCCAAGGCCGAGTGTACGTTCCCCCCGACCTAGAACTACATCGCTCCCTCGTCCAACGTCACCACGACTCCCTCGCTGCTGGACACCCCGGCTACCTTAAGACGCGGCAACTAGTTGCCTCTGAATTCTGGTGGCCAGGTCTCACCTCTTTTGTCCGTTCCTATGTCTCGGGTTGTGCCACATGCCAGCAGAACAAGGTCAACACACACCCCACCGTTCCTCCCCTCTCCCCGATCTCCTCCTCCTGCACTCGCCCCTTTCAGCAGGTCTCCTGCGACCTCATCACGGACCTTCCCCTTTCAGGAGGCTATGACTCTCTATTGGGCGTGGTCGACCATGGCCTTACGAAGGGGGTAATTCTCTGCCCTACTGTCAAAACAGTCACCGCTGAAGGGATAGCATCCCTCTTTTTTCACAAAGTATACCTCCGGTTCGGCCTCTACGACAAAATCATATCCGACAGAGGCCCCCAATTCGCATCAGCCTTTGCCAAAGAACTCGCTCGCCTCGTCTGCTACAAGCTCGCGCTATCCACCGCCTACCACCCCCAAACTGATGGAGAAACCGAACGTGTCAACCAAGAAGTGGAGACATACCTCCGTATCTTCTGCCAAGAGAACCCCGAAACGTGGTCCAACTTCGTACCCATGGCAGAATTCGCTCACAATCACCGCCCACACTCCGTCACTAACCAATCTCCGTTCTTTCTCATGATGGGTTACGAACCCTGCCCCCTCCCTACCATTATCGCCGATACTAGACTCCCAGCCGTAGAATCCCGTCTCAAAGCTCTCTCCGCAGCAAGGGAAGAAGCCCTAGCAGCGCACGAACTTGCCAGACAAACCATGAAATCCCGCTCATTCCGCTCCTTCTCCCCATTCAAGAAAGGAGATAAAGTCTGGCTCGAAGCCCGAAACCTGAAACGCGACCTCACCTCCGAGCCCAAAATTCTCCCCTAAACGAGAAGGACCCTTCCTTATCACTGAAGTCTTATCCCCCTTATCATATAAACTTCGCCTTCCGAAGACCTGGCGAATTCATCCGGTCTTCCACGCCTCCCTTCTATCTCCTTATCGCTCCACGGAAACACATGGCCCCTGCTTCCCCCAACCTCCACCTGACCTTATCGATGGAGAAGAAGAATACGAAATAGAACGTATCTTACGACACTCACAAAACCTGCGGAACAGGAAGTTCCTGATCCGATGGAAGGGATACACCACAGAAGAAGACTCCTGGGAACCAGAAACCAACCTAGGGAATGCCAAGAACACCCTAGACGCTTATAAGCGTCTCCATCCCAAGGACTTCCCCAAAAACGCCAACAAACCACCCACCATTCGCCGCATCTCCCTCAACATGGTATCCTTCCACTGTTGCAACTCCAGGACCCCATCCCCAGTTCACCATGCCCCCACTGACGCCACCCCATCCTCCGTCTCGTCCATCACAGCAACGTCCGAGTCAAGACCCTCTTCTAGATCTTCTTCTGTTGACGCTGATGCCGGATGGGGGTCAGTCCGACTCCCTCCTTTCCTCGTCCTTCTATTTCTGTTAGCCCTCCTGTTCCTGCTGTAGTAGCAGTCGATGTACCCCTGCACGCCCATGACCTACGGAACGAAGATGCCAACGGTGTCTACCTAGACGAGCTACATGCCATGATCATCAACCCAAGGATGGCCATACCCCTGACCAACCACTGGCATATGGACGACCGCTCTCTTTTCGAGAGCCTATACCTATCGTACCTGCAGAACGAGAGACTGTGTCTTCTCGTCCCTCACCTTGTCGGACCAATGGAGGTCTCCGAAGAGATCAACTGCGCCCAACTCCGCTCAGGCTTGAGGCACCATTTACAGAACGCCCTCTATCAGCTCCAAGGGCTAGAATTCTTCAAGGATGTGGACAGGTACGAACAAGAAACCACCGCTCACCGTATCGCTATGACCTATCGGGAGGATCCCTTTCCTGACCCCGCATTCCCCACTCCCCTGTCTACTCAATCCCCCACTGCTCTGGTCGAACGACTCTCCCCTCCGTCCGTACCATCCACCCCCTCCGCCTCATCCTCCCCACTGGAACAAGCGGAAATCGACGCCCTTACTGCCACCGCTGAGCGGATCCATGCCTCCATGTCTGGAGCTGTCCCCCTCCACCCCAACAACCCTCTGTACAGTCAGGCGTGCTTCTCCTGCCATCGACTTGGGCATCAGAGGATCCACTGCTCCCTCTACCAATGTCCATTCTGTCTCGTTGACGCCCCCAGACACAATCAATGACATTGCCCCAGACAGCCGGCTCGTACCCCCCTCGCCAATCAGATCTCCACACGACCCACCGACCTTTGGCGTCACCGATCCCCACCCCCTCCTGCCAGACTCTCATCGTCCTCCTCCTCCTCCTCTGCAGGTACCCGCTCCTCTCGACGCTCCATACGCCCTATTCCCCCTCCTCGTGGCCACCCTCGTCAGAACAGGCGTTCCAACCCTAGTCGTTCCCCCTCCCCCGACCTCGATTTCGAGGATCCCACTGACTCTTTCGAATATTCCAACATCACTGGAAGTCCCTCTGGGGAGTTCAGGAGTCTTTACTAATAGTCTTCTGATGGTTCATCGACCCTAGTGCGGGGGTAATGTTACAATTTCTTCTTCCCTCTCGTTCTTTGTCGCTTCATTCCCTTAGCTCCATAGTACTTCTCTTGGACTCGAGTCTTAGCTGTTTAAGCCCCGTTAGGACCTTATCATCGTTGGCTTACTAATTCCACCACTCCTATTGCATCCGTAGTATTTTAGTCATTTCCTCTTCATCAGGATCCGCTCCTATCGCATAGTAGTGACGCGTCTCCTTCCTTTTAGGTCCTATTGTGTTGGTTCTGCTCTTCGCTCGGACTGAGGATTGTGTGTGTTATTTGATAGAAGTGGTGAGAATAGCGACTAGAAGTGTTTGGAAGTAGCAGTAAAAGTAGTTAAAGATAGCTGAAAGTGGTGAGGACAGGGAGTGAAAGAGTATGATTTGAGTAAATAAGGTAGTGAGATAAAGCTGGCAGAAGTGTAGGGTACAGTTATGGAATGGAAGTATGTAAGTGTGTGAAAGTGGTTGGTATGGTGAGTAAAAGTGAGTGAAAAGGAGATAAAAATAGAGAAGATAAGGAGTAAAAGTGAGTGGAAGTAGTGAGTGAAAGTGGTTGAGAGCTGAAAGGATAGGTAGTGAAAAGACTGATAGAAAAGTAGAAGAAAGTAGGTAAAAAAAGAGAGAGAAAGTGGAGAATAGAAGTAGTAAAAGTAGATGAAAGAGAGTGAAAATGAAGAGGACAGTGAGTGAAAGAGAGAGATGAGAAAGGAAAAGTAGATGAAAGAAGAGAGTAAAAGTGAAGAGATTGAAAGATAGGGAAAGTGTAGGGTACAGTTATGGAAAGGTAGTATTTATTAATATAAGATAAGGAAAGAAATAAAAAGAAAGAGATAAAAGTATGGAAATATATATAAGAGAAAGAGTGGAGTATAAAAGAAAAAGAGAGAGAATAAAGTAAAGATAGGATATAAGAGAAAAAAAGAAGGATATATGACATCAGGAAACTGGGGAAGTGATGATATTTCCAGGTGCTCTGTATAATTTACTCTCAGAATGCTAAGCCAAGGTACTCTCTTATCAATAATTATCTGTTATTTTAAAATTGAATATCATTCAGCCTG
>JBBPMZ010000697.1:0-11172 GCA_038090575.1 Tylopilus cf. pernanus | reverse complement strand
GCAATAAGAGTAGTTATTGAAACTGAATTATCATCTAGTCAATCACAGATAATATTAAAAAACACATTTTGAAAATTCCAATCTTTCAGGATAATCTCAATTGGGAAAACAATGAGATTTTTTACTATAATAAAAGAAGAAAAAAAGTGGCTGAGGTCTTGACTGAAATCAAGAGAATAGAGAAACTGGAAAACCCTAGAGTCCAAGTATACCCAAACATATATAATAAGATCACTATAACTCCCAAAAAACATCAATTATTGGTAATATAGTCACCAACAGCACAAAAAAGTGCAATCAAACAGACAGGAAGAATAGTCAATACAACCACTATACCCTAGAGCACTCAGAAATGAGAATGATCAGTAGGATCAAGAGATCAGTGATTATAATGATAGCAGACACACTTGAACACATACTATCATTGAATGAGACCATGAATTGGAATCCTGGTCAGATTTAAATCAAGAATAGGATTACACATACCAATGGAATTGGAAGATCTGATAGACAGTGAGTCTGACTGCTTTTCAGTGTTATCTGATTATCAGCCAGGTCATCATGAAACCAAGAAATTGAACAAATAAACTCACAGGTATGCTGATTCAATAGTAGCTCATATTATCTCTGAATTTTTTCATAAAATTTCAGTGATTTTTGGGGGAGATTTGAGTGTATTATAGAATGGTATGTGGTTACAGTCAAGGGAAAGGTGCTAAAAATGAAACTACACCAAAAACAGGCAAAAACATGGCAAACTAAGCAGTAACTGATGGGTAGTCAAACAGCTGAAATAAGTGAAATAGCCATCACATTGTCAAGTTTCCCATGTTTCTCTCTTCATCTTTATATGTTCAAGTTCACATTAGGTCCAAGACTAAGTCTATGCTTTCTTGCACATTATGATACTGACCAACCCTAATATTTAACCCTTGTTGCATCCATCCCTGTTGGAATGGGTGTGAAGGTGCAGTAAGTGAAACATAATACTATTGGACAACTTGTTTGCTATCATATCACTTCTCTGATTCTATATGATACTGATCTGCAACTGCTTCAAATGCAAGAGCCATACCATGACTTGGCTCCTCAGTGTCACCCTTGGTGGCCTCATTTTTGCAGTTATGCTCTCATTCTCCATGTTACAATCTCACAAGTCTGACCACAAATCTAACTATAATACTGATCATCAGCACATTCAAACCTTGCTGACCATTGGTGCTGACACAATAATACATACTATCATAATCACTCTATTAATCCTTGACCAGTCTAGACTCTACAAACCCTCAAACCATTCTAAACCCACAGTATGTCATTCTATTCTACACATGTTTGCCTTCAAGTTATGACTACCCTATACCATATTCTAGCATGACTCACTATGAATCACCCATAATGTAATTATATTACATAGCTATGTAGTCCAGATCTATGCCATCCAAACCCTTGTCCCATAGCATAGCATATCTATAGATTTAACTTACACTTGTGTAAACAGTAGAATAGTATGAAAGAGACTCCCAACTCACAGAAAGCCCCAATCTTGTCCTTTGGAAAAATTTCCAGCCTCTCTAGTCATCTGACTTGCTTTCATTGTCCTCTGGCCAAATAACCTAGCCTGTAAAGGATTGGTTGTTCAAGTTTCACCCAGCTCTCAATAGATAACTATATACTCATGTAGCCAGACAATACTACATTTAGTACATTGTAACCATACCATTCACCAATAGTTGAACAGTGAAACAACCAAACCTTTACAGGCTTAAGTTATTTGTAGAAGAACAATAGAAAGCAAGTCAAGGGATCTAGAGGTTTGGGAAAACTCCAGAGAGGACAAGACTGGGGGTCCCTTATATACTATTCTACTGTTTGTACAGGTATATGATACATCTATAGATATGCTATGCTATGGGACAAGGGTTCTGGATGGGCTGAGGGTTTAGGAATCCAGGCTGCATAGCCATGGAATGTATCTGCATCATAGGGAGTCTGGCCAAGGCATGGGGGAAGATAAACATGAGGAGAACTCCAAGAACATGTGTAGGGTAGGCATGAGGCAAACATGTGTGGAATGGAATAACATACTATGAGTCTAGAGTGGTTTGAGGGTTTGTATAGTCTAGATTGGTCAAGGGTTAATGAGTCTGGACCATAGCCAGGCCTGGGCCAGTGTAGAATAGTGTGGTTCACATGGATGAAGTCAAATAGGGGCCAGTTATGTAAACAAAGTATTAGGCTTATATGACAATAGAAAAATATGGGAAAATAGCTATAAAATAGAGTGATTAGAATAGTATTATTGAGAGAGTACCAATGGTTACAGTGTGGTGGTGGTCAGCAAGGTTTAGAGTGATTGTAACAAACAGCTCTACAATAACTCATTGACATGTCAATTAGAATGTAAGGGCACTAGAGCCTGAGGTGCCACAATGTCTCATAATGAGAATTTCATTTCATTTGTGACATAGACCTTCAAGTTACACACTCTGAGGATCATTATTTTACTTGCTAACATTCAAGTTATTGGCTAGAATACCATTAAGATGTTATAGTACATAACTTGAAGAAGTTTGGATGACTTACAAATAAGATTCTGAGAAATGACATGCATGATGAGCTGTCTCATTTGTTCTTCATCCTCAAAATTGATTTGAGAAATAAGTTTAGTGACTGCTTCCTTCATCTTATGAATTGCCTCAGATGACTCATAAAGCTGGGTTGCTTTTGTGACTGGATCCTCAACACCTTGTTGATGAAGAAAGAAGGAGTGTTCAAGAATAATGGCAGAATCTGCAAATGCTAGTGAGAGTGGTAATTATACTTCATTAAACACTGACTAATGCCTATATAAAGTGCTTTACAGCATGAGGCCTCCTCTGGAAAGGGCTAAGTTATATGAAACATCATGATCAAATAGAGATAAATCGTAGGATCAACAAATATTACTTGGGACTGCTGGTGAAAGGGTGAGGGGTGTGATATTGCATCATAGGTAACAGAGGGCTTGATTAGAATACCACAGATTTGGTGAGAATCATAATAATGATTAAGAGGAGATAAATTGATCATACAATTTGAGATTTCAATATCTGGGAAGTTGATATCAATCATAATGTATTGTAAGTATTGAAAATAGCATTACAAACCTTCTGTGAAAATGAAGTGAGAATAAAACAAATGTAAAATTTTCATTCATACCTGCTAATTGATTCAAATGGACCAGAAAGAAGATGTTAGAATCCAAGAGATTAAAATTTTGTTTAAGGGCTTACATCCTAAGAAACTTAAGTACCAGTAGAGGTGATTAAATACATACTTACAAGCTATGACAATATAATTTAAAAAATTATACATTATAGTATGAGTCTATAAGTGAAGCACTTACATCCTATGAGTGAGAAGATAAGGATAAGAACAGAGAGGCACAGTGGGTTAGCATCCTTCTAGAAGTACATTCATGATTGGAACACTTACAGGCTATGAGTGAGAGGACACAGACAAGGGCAGAGAGACATGGATCAGCATTCTTCTGGAAGCTCATTCATACTAGTAGTTGGGACACTGACCCTCTATATATAAGAGGACAAGGGTAGAGGAGTATGAATTAGCATCCTTCTGGGTGCCTATTTACAATCAGAGCACTTACAAACTGTGAGCAAAAGGATAGGGTTGAGGATAGAGAGGTATGAGTCAGCATCCTTCTAGAAGCCCATTCACAATTGGAGCACATACCCCCTATGAGTGAGAGGACAGGGACAAGAGCAGAAGGGCATGAATTAGTATTCTTCTTAAAGTCTATTCACAATAGGAGCATTTACCTCCTATAAGTAAGAGGATAGGAACAAGTACAGAGAGACATAGGTCAGTATCCTTCTGAAAGTCCACTTACAACTGGAGCACTTACCAACTGTGAGTGAAAGAACAAGGACAGAGGGGCATGAATCAGTACACCTATAGGAGCCCATTCTCAATTGTCAGTGGAGCACTTACCCACTATGAGTGAGAGGACAGAGACAAGGATAGAGAGACATGGATTAGCATCCTTTTAGAAGCCTATTCACAATTAGAGCACTTACCTCCTGTATGTAAAGAAAAGGACAAGAACAGAAGGGCATGGATCAACATCCTTCTGGAAGCTCATTCACAATTGGAGCACTTACTGCCTATGTGTGAGAGGACAGGAACAAGGACAGTGGGATATGGATTGACATTCTTCTGGAAGCCCATCTAAAATTGAAGTACTTACCCCCTATGAGTGAGGGAGTAGGGACAAGGACAGAGGAGCATGAGTCAGTATCCAGCCTATTCACAATTGGAGCACCTACACACTATAAGTGAGAGAATAGCAACAAGGGCAGAGGGCCATGGTCAGTATCTTCTAGAAGTCTATTTGCAATTGGAACACTTACAAACTATGAGTGAGAGAACAAGGATAGAGAGGCATGGATCAGCATCCTTGTGGGAGCCAGTTCTCAACTGGAGTACCTACCCACTATAAGTGAGAGGATTTGGACAAGAACAGAAGAATGAATTAGCATCCTCCTTGAAGTCCTCTATTTATAATTGGAGTGCTTACCCCCTATGAGTGAAAGGATAGGAATAGGAATAGATGGGGCATGGATTAGCATCATTTTGAAAGCCCTGAATGATTGAGGCACTTACCCCCTATGAATGGGAGGTGAGGACAGAGACATGGATCAGTATCCTTTTTTAATCCCATTCACAATTGTAGTACTTACAAACTACAAGTGAGAAGATAAAGACAAGGACAAAGAGATCAGCATCCTTCTAGAAGCCTGTCCACAATTGGAGCACATACCCCCTGTGAGTGAGATGATTAGAATGAGGACAGAGGGATATGAATGAGCATCCTTCTAGAAGCCCATTCACAATTGGAGTGCTTACCTTCTGTGAGTAAGGGGACATAGAGGGATATAATATTCTTCTGGAAGCTCATTCACAATTGGAGCACTTACCCCCTACAAATGTGAAGACAGGCACAAAGACAGAGGGGCCATAAATCAGCATCCTTCTGGAAGCCCATTTCCAATTGGAACACTTACAAACTATGGAGAGAACAGGAGCAAGGAGAACATGGATCAATATCCTTTTAGTCCAAAGCCTACTTATAATTGGAGCACTTACCTCCTATGAGTGAGAGAACAGGAATAAGGACAGGGAGGCATGGATCAGCACCCTTTTAGAATCCCATTCACAATTGTAATACTTACAAACTACAAGTGAGAGGACAGGGACAAAAACAGAGGGAGATGGATCAGCATCCTTCTTGTCTAAAGCTCATTCACAATTACAGTACTTACCCCCTATAAGTGAGAGGACAGGTATTAGCTTCCTTTTGGAAGCCATTCACAATCAGACCACTTACAGACTATGAGTGGAAGGGCAGGGATAAGAATAGAGAGGGGTGGATCAGCAGCATTCTTCTAGAAGCCCATTCATAATTGGAGCACTTACCTCCTATGAGTGTAAAGAAAAGGACAGGGACAGAAGAGCATAGATCAACATCCTTCTGGAAGCCCATCTACAATTGGAGCACTTACCTCCTATAAGTACAAAGAAAAGGACAGAGGCAGAAGGGCATAGATCAACATCCTTCTGGAAACCTATTCACAATTAGAGCACTTACCCCCTATGAGTGAGAAGACAGGGACAGAGGGGGATGGATTAGGAAGCCTATTGACAATCAAAGTACCTACTTGCCTGAACATGTGGGAACCATGATGCAATTGATTCCATCAATATCTCTTCAGACCCTCTCAATACCTTGTCCTTGTCATGCACAGCCTTGATAAATGGTATCAGGACCCTATAAGGCATTTCAATTGATATAACAACAGCCTCATACATCATCTACCTCCTCAATGCATACTTGATGCAAAGCATAATATTTGTGTGTTGTGTTGTCACAAGTAACATCTGTAGTTGCTCTTCATTCAGGGCCACCACAGTCCTTTCAATCAGTTGTTTACACCCTTCATTTGACTTGTGTAGATCTTTATAAATAAGATTAATCTGCACATTATCTGATTCTTTGACACATACCTTTCAACTGAATGCATGTTTTTGGTGGATACTTGCTCCTTTTTAAGACTTCCCATGCAGGATTCTTCTTTAGCATACTGTCCACATTTAGCTGCCCCTTTGCAATCCTTTCCATCAATGGTAGCTCTTTCTCTCCAGATGTTAAAGCTGCAAGTCCATGTATCAGAAGTGCATCACATTTGGTCAACACAAGCACAACTGGCACTGTGAACAGGCACCAGACATGAGAACAGCAACATCTAATACACCTGATCAATACTTACCATTCCCTGTGTCACATTCATCAAAGAACCTTTCCTCAGCAGCCAACACAGTCCGGTGGTATTGATCCATGGGAATGCAGTACCTATTTAATGGTCTGTCATTATGGTGTGGGCTGATATCTATCTTTTTACCATATAGCATGAATCCGCTTCTCGAGGAATATTGTTTTTGCACATTCTGAAACAAACTGCCTCATCTTCTCAAACTCCTCTATGCTGCCAGCTTCAAATCCCTGGGAATCATGAAAGACAAAATTCGGGTTGCTCCGAAAGACCAATTCATTCTTGATATCGTGCAATCCACGCTAAAGACATATCAACTAGATGATACTGATGATGAGAGCAGTGGCAGCTCGTGGTACTCACGTCCCTAGACTCCTGGAGAATCCCTGATGAATCGACCTGATCACAAACAATCAGTGGCCTGCATATGCATCGGACAATGTGCCGACTCGGAGGTCACACCTTGTTCCCATTTCCGTCATATATCTCTGGATCTTCCGTAGAGTTACAAATTTGTTTGAGAAGCGTAGTCTTGCCAGCATTGGCTCTGCCAATGACGAGGATTCTGAAGCGCCCAAATTTCCCTCTGTATCGCTCCGTCTGCATGGCGAGTTCTGCAGGATCCCGTTCTACGAAAGGGGACCTTACAGGGGCAGGCCCTACGGGAGCTGATCCTACGGGGGCCTTGGGGCGTAAGGATGAGAGGAACTTTGTAAGCCTCTTCATTCTCACTGCGTAGTTGGTGTCGAGTGAAAAAGACCCAGAGACGCCGTGTCAACAAGTCACAACACGATGTATTGCGTCATGTGTACGCCTGCTCTACCAGGATAACACACATCCAGCGCGAGCGCAGCACGTCCACCACCACCACCACCAATTCATCCCCATCCCCCGTCGATCGACCACCCTCACCCGCGGCATCTTGATATATGCACACTCAATCGGTATGATATGCCATCCCACCCGCCCCGCCTGGCAATCCCAACAAGAGCCGCCTACTCGACACCCCAGCTACCACGAACCCGTCCGATGGCGTGGGTCCAGAGTCACGCTGATCACCGCCGACCGACTCGCATCCCAGTTTCGCGCTGCCAAGGACATCGAGATGGGCGTGTGCAATTGAACTGTCGTAAGAATGCTGGGCAGCGCGATGACGTGTCGCGCGGCAGACTGAGAACCGGTAGTGGAGCGTGTGTCGACGAGAGAGATCTGTATTGTCCCCCAGGTAGAATCCTAGACCTGACGTGTTACCGTCCCGTCGTAAACGAATAAACAGCTACTCACCTCTTCCATATCACGACATACTCCCCCGGTCCGTTTTCGTTCCAAGCCAGAGCAACCCGACAAACATCCGAGAACTGGTCCCCAACAAGATACTCTGCGAGACCTGCGCTCAGTTTCGGGATCTCCACAATCAGTAGGTGACTCGCTACCCCTGCCTCGAGCGTCGTATCGACCACTTTCGAATGCCGACTCTCCTAACTCATCCGGTCAGCATCAAAATACAACCATCAAGAACACACTCACGACACGACACAGTATCACCCCATCCGCTTCTACCCCACGTGCCAACGCGCACTCCGCGACTGTCATCACGACCACCTCCCTACCCGCCTCTCAATCCTCTTGCACCGCGAGATCTGCAAGTGCCGGCAACACCTCGAGCGATTGTTGCCATGCCACATCCTGACGCTACGAACGCGCTCGGTGTCGCGTCCTGGTGGTCGACTGGACGGACACATCGATTGTGCGCTCTCCCGGTGCACCCTACTCAGCAGTATCATCGTCTTCATGACGGTCTCCCCGGGCTGCATCGACCCAAACTGAATGCCCCTGATCAGACCCGACGATCCCTGCCCATCAAACGTCATGGATTACACTGTACGCAGTCAGCGATCAGGTCGCAGACACGATCATGCCACCCACCTGCCTCATCCACCTCGGTCGGCTGCAACAGCACATCGACGACCATGTCCAGCGCGCGATCGTCTGTATTCGTGACCTCGACCCCAATCGGATATTCCTCGTCCAACAACGCTGGCTCTTGGCGTGAAAATGGTACCGACAACCAGTGCGGGCCATGTCGGACGCTGAACCATATCCGTATGTCAATAAACAATGGCATGCCAGAACTCAGAAATGCACACGACGCTCACAGAATCCTCTTGCGACAAGGACAAACGACACCGATCGCAGGGAGCCCAGCCATCAGGGTGCGGTAACGCTAGACCCGCGTGCATCGTGGGAGATCTCGATCACCCAGGATCCTTCCTTCAATGTCACTACAATATTGGAGACCTGCGCCATCAATCTATCACGACCACATAAGGGGACGAGGATAGCTATGCTGATGTCAGCGGATCCGAGATGAGCATGCCTAACACGACAAGCTGGTCTCCTGCTGCCATCTGAAGTGGACCCTAACCTCGGTTGGCATCTCAGTTCGGATCTGACTCAAGCACACAAGCTGCACCGGGTCTGACCGTCTAGTAGAGACCCGTTGTAGTGAAGGATAATCGGCAAATACCCTGTCGAAAAAAGAATTGAGACCGAGTCGATCGCAATTCGAGAGATCATCGCATCCAGCGCAAACAGCGAAGCTTGAAAGGTAGCCTCTTCGCCCACCCGGACCTCTGGCTACCAAGGTATTCACTACAAAAAGGGGTGGGTACTCTGAGGAGACAGTTGTTGTGGCACGTACAAACTGGTCTGGGCTTCTTCAGGTCGACGACCGTGATGTCCTCCGTATAAAGTGGGAAAGAACTCTAGTCCTGAATATTGAGTGGATAATCATACCCCTAACTCGCATCTCACCTGGAGAAGGGCCGGTAGATCGTCTTGCAGCGACCTCACTTCAGTCACCTACTTAAGGGTACCTCTTAGGTCCCTCTTTCTCTATCTTGAGTCTGACCTAAGAGGTGCTTATAGGGAGGGAATTCCCAACAATATGGGCAAAAGGGATGACCAAGGGCTTTTGTATGTCATTCATGTGGTCTTCCCAAAGCAAATCCACAGGGTGTTCCTAATCCCCAATGGAGATTCCCAGCATGGGGTGTCAGGGGTCCTGAGGGACCTGCTGTACTATAATTGTAATACATGCTGTGTTACCATAATATTAATTTATATTTGTTTGTGTACATATATTGAGTACTGGCATAACACATCTATTTGTATAGATAGAGTGCCTGCCCTCTCTCTAAGTCTTTGCCTGTTTGTATATATTAAGTACCCAATTCATAATGCATCTGTTTGTACACTGGCCCCCCTCCCTCTTTACTTGTTTGTATATTGTGTAGTATCTAATTCACTGGCATAATGTATCTGTTTGTATACATAGAGTGCCTCCCCTCCCTCTTTACCTGTATGTATATATTAAGTACCCAATTCATAACGCATCTGTTTGTACACATAGAGTGCCCCCCCCTGTACATTGAGTATCCCCTCCAATTCTAGTATAAAGTTGTTCACCTGTTTTATAAGTTATAACTCATCTGTTTATGGGAATTCCCAGTACATGTATAGGGTGGCCAGGGGAATTCCCAGCAAATAGAATTAGTAGCTAAGGGAATACCTCAGGTATACTAGGGATTCCCAGTACATATATAGGGTGGCCAGGGGAATTCCCAGTGAGTATAGTTAGTAGCCAGGAGAATTCCCCAGGTATACTGGGAATTCCCTGTACATGTATAGGGTGACCAGGGGAATTCCCAACAAATATGATTGGTAGCTAGGGGAGTTCCCCAGGTATAGTGGGAATCCCCAGTACATGTATAGGGTGACCAGGGGAATTCCCAACAAATATGATTGATAGCTGGGGGAATTCCCCAGGTATAGTGGGAATTCACAGTACATGTATAGGGTAGCCAGGGGAATTCCCAATGAATATGATTGGTAGCTAGGGGAATTCCCCAGGTATACTGGGAGTTCCCAGTACATGTATAGGGTAGCCAGGGGAATTCCCAGCAAATGTGATTGGTGGCTAGGGGAAGTCCCCAGGTATAGTGGGAATTCCCAGTACATGTATAGGGTAGCCAGGGGAATTCCCAGCAAATGTGATTGGTGGCTAGGGGAAGTCCCCAGGTATAGTGGGAATTCCCAGTACATGTATAGGGTAGCCAGGGGAATTCCCAACAAATATGATTGATAGCTAGGGGAATTCCCCAGGTATACTAGGAATTCCCAGTACATGTATAGGGTGGCCAGGGGAATTCCCCAAAATACTATGAGAATTCCATAGATGGCAGCCAGAGGATTTTCTAATACTTTAGGAAGTCCCAATGTCACATCTTTGGAATAATTTACATCAGACAGTTTAAATAGAACCATATTTAAATTGCAATACTCTTGTCAGGATATCTACCAGTCATTACTTTGTCCATGGAGATGGTACTCATATGCCAATGCAACCTCCTCAGTTTCTGCCATTAGTTCAGTATCATCAATGCCAATATCCCATAGTTCTGTTCCTGCCTCTTCTTCTTCTTCCTCCTCCTCCTCCTCCTCCTCCTCATTCCCCTCTCTCTCCCCTACTCCATCTTCAGCACCATCCTAAATAGTAAGTGAGAATTAATAAAACCATTATATCAAAAATCATACCTTTTGAGTAGAAGTCACTATAAAATCTCATAAACATGTGAGCTGACAACAATCAGAGGCAAATCCTCACCATGGGTAGTATGTGATTGATGCATGGCAACTGCAGTGTTGTCAAGAATGATGCTTGAGGGCCCCCAGCTATCTGGCATAGCCCAAGCATAAGGTATGTGACAAACTTGTATCCTCCACTGCACACATAGCCTACATAATTCAACACCACACAAATCTAATTGATAAAGCTCAT
>JBBPMZ010000696.1:0-11173 GCA_038090575.1 Tylopilus cf. pernanus | reverse complement strand
TGATGGTACCGTTGGCTGTGCAGCCTGATGAAAAAGGAGAGCCAGGAAGAACGTCCAACGTCCACTAAGGAGGTTGCCCAAGGAGAGCTTGTTGGGGGCGTCCTGCGAGGAGAGGATCGCAGACGAGGTTTACGATCGACTCGATGACGCTGCAGGGGGCACAAATACGAACTCGTGGTACCAAACGCTTGGTCAGTGCAGCCGGACCAGTCGGGCACCTCCACCGGCATCAGGACTTACGTTATGCCGGGCTGTCGGCCCGACTCGAGGCAGCACGTTTGAGAAGTTCATCTTTCGTCTTGGAGTCGTACTGCAGGACCCCGGGAATCCGGGATCAGCACAACACACCTCTTTATACACCATCATAATCGAATCGTGTGTTGCGATACACATGTGTGAGTGAATGGCCCGAATAGTACTAATCGCCCTAGACCAGAATGAAATGAGACGAGCTTATGTGAGCGTTACAAAGTCTTAAAGATCAAGAACTCGAAGTAGCCCCTTTCCCTCCAACTTGAAGAAACACAACCACCAACTCTCATCAACATGCAAGACAAGACGAGACGCAAGGTCAAGACACTAGTCATGGTTTCGTTTTTTATCATCGTCTTCTACTTTCTTGTCTTAGTGGGTCCCAGTCTCCTCCCTCAGGACCAGTCAGACCCTGAGCCCACCGAGAGTGAGCATCGCGTAGCTTGGATCACCTGGGCCATCTCCTCGCCCATCACAATCTTCCTCTTCTCCCTCGGTACCACTGCTGCAGTACATGGGGACGACTTTGTTGTCACCTGCATTCGCCTACTGATCTGGGTAGGAGTCACCTTCTCGCTCTCAATGGGTAAGTCCATCTGAATAACATGTAGTATTCAAGCTAATCACAATTTTTTTACTAGCAAGCAGTGTGACGTCCACAGACTCTTCCGTCGCCGCTCTAACCTCATATACGTTCGACACTGTTACCAGCCTAATCAAAGGCGCTGTTACCAACGTAACCACTGACTGGCTGTACTGGGTGACGACAAAGGAAGATTCGGGTGACTCAGCGAAGGATACGTATCTCGCAAACCTCAAGCGTGACACACCTGTGTCATGGATTATCGATTTTGGGACATGGGTTCGAGGGAGGGGTTCTCAAGCTGAGGCACGAAACAGTAATCCTTACACCTTTTCAGTAAGTAGTACACGCTATAACTCAATATTCAAGTTTCTGAATCGTTTCTTCGTTGACAGGTTCCGCAATCTTCAAACACTCTTTGGCAAGCCCAAGGAGAGCCATCTGAAGTGTCGGGTCCGGTAGAATGTCAACAGTCAAGTTATCGCTTACTTGATGATCTTTCGTCTGAATCGTTTGTGTAGGGTATTGAAGGGACTAGGTTTTCGTGTCGACAGAGTATTTGTATGAAGAGAGTGGGAGATGTATTGAAAGAATGTCATATTGCTACTACATGTAATCCAACGACCTCACCGGTCCTCGCATTGGCGATCCATCTGCGGATTAAAATCACTGTCATAAAAAATGACCGTATCTGCGCCCGTCAGACTACGTTCCGTCAACACCACGACACCCGAACATAAAGTGAGTGACATACTTGATCCCAACCCGACCGCGAAGACGAAATAAAGTAAAAGATCCGCCCGTCCACATTGAACCTCTCTGTGATATACTGTCGATCCTCAATCTTGGTCGCCCCATCCAGCCGGAGATACCAGTGCCCGTGAAAATTGTGAAAAATCTCTGGAATACCCAACACCCGGGGCGGGCAGTACAACGCAGCACCCTCGCACCCCGCCAGTGCCAAGCGAGGGAAATCCAGGGCGACAGCCGCCGGGATTGCAAACGCGAAGCTATCCACGAGGCCCGCGACATCGTCCGCGCGTTCCTCGTATGACTTGACCACCGCATGCACTGTCGTCACCGTGTCCAGATACCCCGTTTTGAGGTCGACTGTCGACAGCGACGCCAATCGTCCGCGTATTTTTGGGTGATGGCTCCCCTGGCATCTCAGACACTAACGGCAGCTGGCGTGTCGCGTCCAACCGTCGCGTCTCTAACGCCGCCATCAGCAGTACATTCTGCTGCTCCACAAATCGCAACGCGAACAAGTCCAGATTCACCTCTTGCGCGTCCTCCCTGTAACATCGTCCGTCGCACGAGCAGCTCCTTATTTCAACATCGGCAATCGCAGAGCGCGCCATGGCAAACGACGTCACGACAGGTCGGACCTCGAACAGATCAGGGTGATCGCACACCTTGCGCAGCTGCATCAGCACGTTGGCGATCTTTTGGTATACGCCGGACTCGAGCGCTTCGCGGGTGTGCGCACGCGACATGAACTCGTCGCACAGGAATCGTTGTCGCTTCGAGAGCGGGCAGAGTACGAGGTGTTCGTATTTGCTTGGAGGTTCTTTTTCGACGTCGAGCTTCAGTCGACGGAGTAGGTACGGTCGCAACACGGTATGCAGTTTTGACACGCACTGCAAGTTTTCATCGTCGAGCATTGTTCCCATTTCGATCGCCTTCTCCAATGGATCTGGTTGACCCATCGCGCAAAAAAGGTGAAAACAGACGCACTCGAGAACCACTCCCCAAACTCTTTCAGATTGGCAAAATTGGTATCCGACATCAAAAACTGCAACAACGCCCACAACTCGGTCAAATTGTTCTGCAACGGCGTCCCCGTCAACAACAACCGTCGAAACGACCGAAACATCAACAAAATGTTCCACCGTTGCGATCGAAAGTTCTTGATCATGTGCGCCTCGTCTAGGATCATGTAGTACCACATCTTGCGCTTGAAAATATACGCATATCGACTCACGAGGGTGTATGAGGTGGTGCAGACGTCGAAATGGCATTTGTTATACCATCCCTGCCGTACTTCCTTCCGCCGCTTCGTGCTCCTGTGATAACTTAAGATCCAAAACCCGAGCAAGAACTTTTTGATACCGTCAGTGTTACGCCCAACGAGACATGTGTATACATACGATCAGATGCGGTCCCCATATTCCCCGATCACATGCTAAATGCGCCAGCTTGAACAACGCAATTGTCTGAATCGTTTTCCTAGAACCGTGTCAGCACCTATTACTGCGCCCACACGAGACACTACCCAAGCACCATCTCGTCCGCTAAAATCCCATTTAGATTATTTACGTGCAACGACGCGAGCTACTCGAGTCCGCTTTGCTGGTACGGCCGGAGCACCCCGCGGAGCAGGAACGGCGGCTTGATCTTATCCTCAGCCGACCACTCGACGGGCGCAACCGCAAAGGACTTGAGGTACTCTGGAATCCTCTCGAACGCGTCGCTCTGGACATCCTCCATCGGCGCATCCGCCTTTGTCGAGGGGGCAGCGTCGGGAACATGCTCAGGTGACTGCGACGCGACCCCATCTTGTCCAGTCTCCTTAACGTCCAACACGACCCGCACTGTCGCCCTCCTTGACAGGGTCATGCAGGCGATGGATCGTCCCCTATCGGTACTCGTAAAAGCTCTCCGGCACCGGTGACCGCGCACCACCCATCGTCGGCGTCCGTGTGAGTCCATGTCCGAAGGGACACTCGGGGAGGCCACCGCATCCGTGAACATTGTGGTCTTCACCGTCGGGGAACGAGCGAGTTCTGTCACAGCCACGTCCGTGTCTGCGTCGATTGGCTGGTCCTCTGCGGCGTGCAGGTCTCAACAACGCCTGCGCCGTCTCTTCTCCATACCCTCCCTCAATCTCGTCGCTCTCCTCTGGCCTTTCCTCCTCTCCATCATGTTCATGTTCATCCACCACCATCCTCAATCCCCCAAACTCCTCCGCACTCTCCGTCGCAGACACCTCGTCGTGTTCGTGGCACTTCGTGCTCGTCCTCACTCGCCTCCGACGACCCCCGCTCCCAATCCGATGCCGACATGCTACTCGACCGACTTCCAGACTTGAGTGGAGTACACAAGAATTTGAAGGGAAACTCATTCCCGAGTTGCGACGGCCTGGTTGGGGTTGCATTGTGTATGTTGAACAGCAGTGAGCATAAGGGCACAGGATGCGAGGGGGAAGATATGGTAATATAACCGGAAAGCGGAACACCTTTGCATCTAGAACGCGACGCTCAACAGGAACGGTTCGTGATGGGGACAGTGGTCACTTGTGCTTTCGTGGCGTTTTCGCTCCAGAAGCAGCAGCAGATGTGAGAAAATGCTTCAACGGGGGGTCTTTTAATACTATAGTCCGTACGAGAGGGCGCCTCCATGATGAGCGACGATGAATGATGCCTATGAAAAGACGTGGATAGGATGGAGATCAGCCCATGGCCGACATTCGAGATGATGCTGCCGCGCCGGGAGCAGTGAATGTGGAGAGGCACACACATACGACCAAACGTGGTCAGTGCGGATACGTCTAAAAGGACTATGCAGGGAGCCCGAGCCCCTCGACACGATCCGTTTGGCAAATGGATGTCGGGACGGTGGAAGTGACTGGCTGTGGCTGGGCAGCACGTGGCATTCGAGTTGCGTCGGCCCGACTCCGGTCGAAGCGGCGCGTTCAAGTCTCGCTAAGTCCATCTTTCGCCTTGACATTGTACCACAGGACACCAGGAATCCGGGATCACACCACGCCTCTTTATACACCACCATAATCGAATCATGCGTTTTCGCAACCTGCACATGTGTGTGGCCCGAATACCTAGACCAGAATGAAATGAGACAGGAGCTGAGTTGTGTGAGCACTCTACTTAAAGATTACTTGAAGAAGCACGACCACCAGCTCCCCATCAACATGCAAGATACAACGAAACTCAAGGTCAAAGCCCTGCTCAAGTCATCCCTTGGCATCCTCATTGTCTACCTTCTTGTCTTGGCGGTTCCTAGCTTTTTCCTCCAGGATCAGTCAGGTCCTGGTGAGCCCGTCAGCAGTGGGCATCGCATTCGAGGTTGGACAACCTGGCTTATCTCTTCGGCTGTGACGATTTTCTTCTTCTCTATTGGTACTGCCGCCTCAGTCTATGGGGACCACTCCATCGTCATTATCGTCCGCCTAGTGACCTTGATAGGAGTCACTGTAGCCTTCTCGCTCTATATGGGTAAGTCTGTTTGAATGATATATATTCATACTAATCACAATTTTTGACTAGCGAGCACACCCAGTGGAGCATTCACAGAGTCTGCCATCCACCGACTCTACACTCCTGTCTCATACGTGTTTGGTAGCCTGATCAACCTTAGTGTCGACTGGCTGTACTGGCTGGCGACAAAGGAGGACTCGGACGACTCAGGGACTCAGGATACATATCTCGCAAGTCTCAAGCGTGACACACCCATATCATGGATCATTGATCTGGGGACATGGATTCGGGGGAGGGGTTCTCAAGCTCAAGCGGAGGGAGCAGTATCCGAGGCAGACCAAAATGGTGATCCTTGCACTTCTTCAGTAAGTACTGCAACTCAACATTCACTAGCTTTACTGACTTGTTTTGACTCATTTCTTCATCAACAGGCTTCACAATCACCGAATGTCCTTTGGCAGGCCCAAGGGAAACTGCCTGAAGTGTCAGGTCTGGTCGAGCGTCGGCAGTCAAGTTATCATCTACTCGGCAACTTCTCATCGGAATCGATTGTGTAGGACATTGAAGGGACTAGGTTTTCGAGTATTTGTATGAAGAGAGTGGGAGATGTATTGAAATAATATCATATTGCTACTACATGTAATCCAAGGACTTACGTATATGTTTAGGATGCAGTTTTTAGTTGGCGACAATGCGCATCTCACTCCACAACTTAGACCTTCACATCCCTTACCAAACCGGCCATATGACAATATTGTTGCAAAACGTGTATGAGGTGCGATTTCACATTATATGATCAAGAAAGATGCCAATGATACAAGGGAAAATAAAGGTTACTCCACCTCGTCGGGGCCTACATGTTATCAAGACACAAAAACACGCAGCAAGCTACAACCGCCAATCCCGGAAAAACTCCCAATCGGTCCGCACGACACGGATCATGTAGTCCGATGTCCCACCTTCCTCGTCGCGTTCGTGTTCGTGCTCCCCGTCGTCCACCTCCGCCTCGCCTTGCCCACCGCTGTCCCCACGCTCGGCCATCTCCTCCGCACCAAAGTCGGCCTGATCAGCACCCTCGAGCACGTCCTCCTCCCGCGCCGCCATCACAGCTGCGTGAGCGTCCTCCGTGTCCTCAAACTCGCCCAGCGCCTTGGTCAACGCACCGTCGTCTTCGAACAATGTCCGCCAGTCAAATTCGCCTTTTTGGATCACAATATCGTCGAGCGAGCGTTTTTGGTTCGCCTTGAGCAGCATCGCTTCCTCGACCGTGTGTGAGGAGATGAACCTGTAAATGTGGACGTCGCGAATCTGTCCGATCCGGTGGGCACTACGAGGAGTCAGCAATGTAAGATACGAGCAGGAATGACAATCTCACCGGTCCTCGCATTGGCGATCCATCTGCGGATTAAAATCACTGTCATAAAAAATGACCGTGTCTGCGCCCGTCAGACTACGTTCCGTCAGCACCGCGCGCACCCAAACATGAAGCGCGCGACGTACTTGATGCCAACCCCACCCGACCGCGAAGACGAAATGAAGCAAAAGATCCGCGCATCCGCATTGAACCTCTCCGTGATATACTGTCGGTCCTCAATCTTGGTCGCCCCATCCAACCGGAGATACCAGTACCCATGAAAATTGAGAAAAATCTCTAGAATATCCAGTACCCGGGTCATCTGCGTAAAGATCAGTATCCGGTGCCCGTCTGCTTTTTTCTGGCGCAACAACCGGCTCAGCTCTTGTAACTTCCCGCAGTCGTATTGCAACAAGGATGGGTCAGGGAACGCGATCTGTAGCTTGACGCTCGATCGATGTAGCACGGCATCGAACGTCGGTGGGCAGAATAACGCGGCGTCCTCGCACCCCGCCAGTGCCAAGCGGGGCAAATCCAGCGCAACAGCCGCTGGGGTCGCAAACGTGAAGCGATCCACGAGGCCCGCGACATCGTCCGCGCGTTCCTCGTATGACTTGACCATCGCATGCACTGTCGTCGCCGTGTCCAGATACCCCGTCTTGAGGTCGACTGCCGACAGCGGCACCATAGGTCGATACGCCCGCACGAGTCGCAGCACTTCCTGCCCGTAGATCGGCGTTCGCGAACACCGCAACCGGTTGACATAGCCGATCTGTGCCCAACGCGCGACGCTCTGCACACGCTGCTGATGCGCGCGCCACGCCCGGTACCCCGCAATGCTCCGCGTATCCTTGGGTGGTGGCTCTCCCGGCATCTCAGACACCAGCGGCAGCCGGTGCGTCGCGTCCAACCGTCGTGTCTCCAACGCCGTCATCAGTGGCACGTCCTGCTGCTCCACAAACCGCAACCCGAACAAGTCCAGATTCACCTCCTGCGCGTCCTCCCGCAACATCGTCCGTCGCACGAGCAACTCCTTGATCTCAAAATCGGCAATTGCAGAGCGCGTCATGGCAAACGACGTCACGACAGGTCGGACTTCGAACAGATCAGGGTGATTGCACACCTTGCGCAGCTGCATCAGCACGTTGGCGATCTTTTGGTATACGCCGGACTCGAGCGCTTCGCGGGTGTGCGCACGAGACATGAACTCGTCGTACAGGAATCGTTGTCGCTTCGAGAGCGGGCAGAGTACGAGGTGTTCGTACTTGCTCGGAAGTTCTTTTTCGACGTCGCGTTTTAGTCGACGGAGCAGGTACGGTCGCAAGACGGTATGCAGTTTCGACACGCGCTGCAAGTTTTCGTCGTCGAGCATTGTTCCCATTTCGATCGCCTTCTCCAATGGATCTGGACGACCAATGTCAGCCTCCAAACCGCACAAAAAGATAAAAAGTAGACACACTTGAGAACCACTCTCCAAACTCTTTCAGATTGGCAAAATTGGTACCTGACATCAAAAACTGCAACAACGCCCACAACTCGGTCAAATTGTTCTGCAACGGCGTCCCCGTCAACAACAACCGTCGAAACGACCGAAACATCAGCAAAATGTTCCACCGTTGCGATCGAAAGTTCTTGATCATGTGCGCCTCGTCTAGGATCATGTAGTACCACATCTTGCGCTTGAAGATATGCGCATCCCGACTCGCGAGGGTGTACGAGGTGATGCAGACGTTGAAGTGGTGCTTGTTATACCAACCCTGCCGTAGTTCCTTCCGTCGTTTCGTGCTCCCGTGATAACTCAGGATCCGGAACCCAGGTAAGAACTTTTTGAACTCCATCTCCCAGTTGAGCAGCACGCTCGTCGGCACGATCTAAGCACCGTCAGTGTCACACCCAACGAGACATCTGTACACGCACGATCAGATGCGGTCCCCATATCCCCCGATCACACGCTAGATGCGCCAACAACGCAATCGTCTGAATCGTTTTCCTAGGTCTGCGTTAGTACTCGTCACTGCGCCCACACGAAACATACACACCCAAGGCCCATCTCGTCCGCCAGGATCCCGTTCAGGTTGTTGACATGCAACGATGCGAGCCACTCGAGTCCGCTTTGCTGGTACGGCCGGAGCACCCCACGGAGCAGCAACGGCGGCTTGATCTTGTCCTCGGCCGACCACTCGACGGGGGCGACCGCAAAGGACTTGAGGTACTCTGGAATCCTCTCAAATGCGTCGTCCTGAACATCCTCCATCGGCGCATCCGCCTCTGTCGAGGGGACCGCGTCGGGAACGTGCCCTAGAGGTTGCGACGCGTCCTCGCCTTCCTCAGCTCCCTTGACGTCCGATACGATCACACCGTCGCCCTCCTTGACAGGATCATGCTCCACCACACTCGACGCAGGTGATGGATCGTCCCCTATCGGGTACTCGTAAAAGCTCTCTAGCGCCGGTGATCGCGCACCACCCATCGTTGGCGTCCGTGCAACCGAGTCCATGTCGGAGGGAACGCTCGGGGAGGCCACCGCATCCGTAAATATCGTGGTCTTCACCGTCGGGGAACGAGCGAGTTCCGTCATAGCCGCGTTCGTGTCTGCGTCGGTCGGCCCGTCCTCTGTGCGACGTGCAGGCCCCAGCAACGCCTGCGTCGTCTCTTCTCCCTCTTCTCCCTCACTCTCCTCGTCGCTCTCCTCTGGCCTTTCCTCCTCCCTATCATGTTCACGCTCGTCCTCCACCATCCCCACTCCCTCAAACTCTTCCGCACTCTCCGTCACAGACGCCTCGTCGCGCTCGTGCTCATCCCCACTCGCCTCCGACGACTCCCGTTCCCAATCCGACGCCGACACGCTACTCGACCGACTTCTTGACAGCTCGCCTCTCGACAACGCCACCTGTTGCGTCTCCAAAATCTGGCCCGACTGGTCCAATATCGCATCCAAATGCTCATGTCCACGCCGCATCTCCTCCTCCTCCTGCCGCTGCCGCTCCTGCTCACGCACATACTACTCCCCCACGTCAGACACGCACCACATGGAAGAAAAAAGTCACTCACAAACACGGCCTTTTTCCACTCGGCCACGATCATTTTTACCGTTGCTTTGGCAAGCGCACGCACCCGCTTCTCCTCTTGCACCCGAGCTCGGTCTTCCCTCACCACTGCCTGATCCCAATATGCCTGAACCTGCTTCGCCACCTGTCCTGCAACCTGTCGTCCCCGGACCAAGAACCCACTCCGTCCCCGCTGCACGATCGTCTCGACCACATGCTCCCACGCGTCCTGGCTTCGTCTCGGATCCCGCGCATTCGGATTTGCCGTGATCGACGGCATGGGCGCTGTCGTCGTCTTACCATCCTTGATCGGCTCGCCGTACATGAATGGCATGAACCGTCCTTGTGCGCGCAGCCGCTCAATCTTTTCACGCAGCGCTGCCTCCTCCCGTGCGCGCGTCTCCAGCATCTCGAGTGTTTGTTCTTGATCGTCGAGTGATGTGTACGAGGACAGCATCGCCGTCAGGTTCGCGCCAAACGTGTGTGGCGCTGGTCGTTGGCGCGGATGGGTGTACGTCGGGGGCGGTTTGCGCACGATCAGGCGTACGCGTTTGATAGAGGAGGTGCGGGAGAGGGACGGAGCATCGGGTGGTGGGAGCGGCGCAGTGGACGACAGGCTTGGCTCGGGCTTGCCCGTCGTCCCTTCGAGACGCCCAGAACGACGTGGCGCCACAGCGCTCGCGCTCTCCTCCTTGCGCTTCTTCTTAAACGTCGGGGACATCGGGGGAGACGCCACCGACGCGCTCGTGCGTTTCGGTGCGCGAGGCGCCGAGATGGACGGGGCGGCGTCGGGCGGGTGTGTTGCCAGGATACGTGGTCTCGGACGCTTAGTCGTCCCGTTGGGTACAGACACTTCCTCCATCGGTGGTTCGACCGCTTTTTGTTTGCCCTTGGCTTTCGACGACAACACGGTGGGCGTCTGGCTCTGGTTTTGGTTCGGTGGCACTGCTCGACGCACGTCCGTTCTCGTCGCAGGCTCAGGGACGTTCTTGATAGGGGAGGTCAACGTCAGATCGTGTACACGCTGGGAGTGTGCACGGCGTGTCGACCGCGAAGGACCCGCGGTGGCAGCGGCACGTTCGAGAAGATCGTATTTTGACTTGTACTGTTAGACAATCAGCACCACGCGCGGGACGTCTACACGCCACACACCTCCTGATACACCATCGAATCGTCCGCTTTCGCAACCTGTCAGATGTGTGAGCGAACGCCAATGAGAACGCGTGACGCCCACCTTGGGGTCATATTCGAGCAACGTGACGAATTTTTCCAAATGAAACACTTCGCGGACCTGTCAGGAAAAAAAGCAACACAAAGCAAAAAGGAGGTCTGAATAAGAACAGATACAGACTGAACAGGGCACGCACCATGTTGTCGTGTCTATCCAATACGCCATCCAGCTCGGCCTGCCTCTCGACAAGCATCTGCGCGCGCTCACGCGCAACTTGGTTTTCGGACACGTTGCCAACGCCGACGCAGCGCTCGGCTGTGCGCACCGTCTTGGGATGTTTCTTGGGCATAACGTGCACCCGTCACCAGGACGTTCCGCCGAGTTCTTGGAGCCCGTATGAGACGGCGCTGCGGTTGAGCGGTGCTGAAAAAAAGGGCGATCTCTGTGGATCTGGGACGGTTTTCGAAGATTTGAAGACAGGGAAGAGGGGTGTATTTAGTGAAAGTGAGCAACGTGTTGAGATGTTGAGCCCCTGGTCGTCGTAGGGGAAAT
>JBBPMZ010000695.1:0-11176 GCA_038090575.1 Tylopilus cf. pernanus | reverse complement strand
ACTTGCAGACACTTGCTCGGCGCCGCAAAATTGCCCGCGAAAATCGATCTCGAGACCCCCCCACCTGGGATGCGATCATACGAATGCTCGACTGCCTAGGAGTGGAAGGGATGAGTGGGGATGAAACAGACTCACGGGCTGGAGCGTTCCCCAAAGTCTTGAGGCGTATCGAAACACCATGGATAAGTCCTATTATTTCACGCTTATTCCAAGCCGTAGAATCCTATGGACCCTCCCTCGTAGAAGAAAACATGCGTGAGCATATTGGCAACGCTTCGCTTTCCCGCCACTTCGAACCTCGCAGGAAGAATACTCTAGCAAAGCCCCTCCCCGGACTTCCGCGTAACTGGTATAGTGACGAGTGGTTTAGGGGTCTAAGTACTGGATGTCGTGCAGTCCTCGCCCCCAAAGACGACGTTGAGTTCCCCAAACTGGTAGGTATTATCAGTGGACATTACAACGGCGCCTAACTCAGAAATTGCCAGGAACCTTATGGACAACTGGGTGCTTGCGGAGCAGGGCCTCAGTGAGTGGCCCCTGAGTGGTTCACCAAGTGGCCTCTGAGCGGTCCCCTGAGTGGCCCTCTCGTATGTTTTCTAATCATATTCAAAATCGGATCTTGCAAATGTACTATTCACAGATTCTTGACTCTTTCTGGATATGTGCGTTGTTTTATCTAATGAACTTATTTTGTATATGTCCTAGTAGTAAATTGTATACTTATTCTGGCTCGGTCTCCGACAATGTTCCCACTGCATATGGAGAATTTGCGCACAAAAATGTTTTGTTGTCAAATGCACGAACTTTTTCCAAGAAAGTGTGATAATGAGTTCACGAAACAAAGACCCAGCTTTTATTATGCCTAAGTTTGGGCATAATATTTTACCTTTTCCCAAGCCTAAGTCCCGCATGCAGAACTAGCAACATTTTTTGAGTTTGTCGTTAATTATGTTTCAATCACATTAGTAGTTAGCTAGGCGGAATATGTTTGTAACTATGTATAGCCTATGTTACAAGGACTTATCCAATCGCGCCCGGTGTGTCAACACGCCACGCCGATCACATGATCTTTGTAAATTTTTGTAATGAGGACGGCCATGAGTTAACAATCACAGCGGCGCATGCAATGCCACGCAAACTACACTCGCTGACCGACTTCAGAAACGGCGACGACACGACAACATGGCAACGGTGAGTTGGCGATCGGACTTAAAATGTGCCTCCACACAACTTATCATCCACTCATTCCCTGCGAACTTCGACCCATCCCTCAGTTCGTCGTTCACGCCAACAGCCTCTGACGTATTTTTGTAGCCGAGGCAGCTGTTCAACGCATCACACAATACCATTGTGTCAATGTCGAGGATACAACCGCTACGTTACGTGAAGACGTGTAGTAATATTGGCGTCGCAGGCCGGACCGTGATGGAACAAGTGCAAGGTGCCGATAGGAACATGAGGAGGGAGGAGTGACCGAGAACGAAGTGATTGCTAAGGAATATGATGCGCAAGTATCATGACAAGGGAGAAGCGAGAGCCACGTGAGGTGGGCACAGCAAGAAACGGAGCCCAATACAAGTGAAGTTGTGGACACGATTCAAGCGGAGGATATATCTGAGGCGTCAGACTCGGAGGCAAGTAGCATGGATGACACGACTAAATAGGCTACGAGACAGCAGGCTCTCTAGGACGACAGGCGTTCATACCATTGTCGGTATCGAATACGGCTCACAAGGTTCGAAAAAACAAAACTGGGGTAGTGAACAGCTTTCCTCTTCATCTTTTTGGGTACTAGGGGTTTTTTCAGCTATAGCGAGTAGGACGCCGACGATTATCATCCGTCACGATCAGACTCTTTGACTCTTTCCTACTGCCGACGATGACGAAACGTTACTGACGAACCAGAGCCCAGTATTGCTGATGACACGACCGGTGATAATCTGAAGTACTGGCAGTCCGCGACCAACACTCGTGACTTAGTTTGCACCAGTATGTACGTACATCCTGCAGGATCTTCAGCGCTTCCTCTACTACAGTTGATGTCATCATTTGGTGAGTTCATTTTGATACACTCTATAGAGGGAAATGAATTGGCTAACAGACGGGCAGCCATATCAGCGACTCTAACCGCAGTGAAACGATATCAACATGTTGTATCGTGCTCGCCAGCCAACTGAATTCATCGTAATGGGGGAACATTCTCGACGAGTCGCATAGGAGGGCGGGAAGAATGGATCTCAAATCTTTGCAACGCCTCTTTGATCCGCGCAGGCCAGTCCCATATTCAATCGATCACCGGTGATCCATGTAAAGACTAACAGCTACCTTCAACCATCATAGGTTCACCGTATTCATCTAAGCCGATTCCTCAGCCGCCATCGATGCCATCTGAATACTTTCCATCCCCTCACCTTATCCCAGTGCATCTCCCTCTGGGTTCCGCCGCCTCGCCCTCCGTGCGACTTGCGAATACAATCCAAGATGAGGCAGTACCACGCTCGGATAGTGTCAATAAGCCCATCCCAGAATCAATCCCGTCCCCACACCACCTTCGAACGTCGTGATCGTGTATTTCTCGTGTATTTGTGACGAATCGAGGGGAGAGTGTGAATACAGACTCGTTTACCAGATGCCACCCATCGTCGGATAGAATTTCACCCTAGCTGTATGACATAGTAATGGCGTCCAGCACAAAGGAAGCTGTGGTGACATGTTAAATAAGATGTCAATCGAAATAGATGTAACATCATTTGGTGGGAGCGTCGCGTGGTTGATTCATCATGATGCAACTTGGAATTGCATATGGCCTAGTGGCATTGCTCGACTGGGGTGGGCATGCTGCCTGGTGTCATCGCCTTATTTCTTTTGTATGGAACACACCAAGCTCAACCTCGGAACTCGGTCGAGTGAGGGATGCTTGCAAAGCAACCTGACGACCTCCGTGTGACAACTTAGATGCGCGTACTGTCGGCGAGGACGACGACAATATACCTAGCTTTAAGGATGTATGGCCCACAAATACGAGTTACACAGTAGGACTTGTACAAGTAACATCGTCAGGATTGAGTCCCATACATATCGCGTGACTCGTTGTCCGCCCGAGCGGTAAGTACCATACCTAGGCCAATGTATCA
Organism: Tylopilus cf. pernanus; assembly: GCA_038090575.1. Lineage (NCBI taxonomy): Eukaryota > Fungi > Basidiomycota > Agaricomycetes > Boletales > Boletaceae > Tylopilus > Tylopilus cf. pernanus. The sequence goes on along the minus strand of JBBPMZ010000695.1, from coordinate 8,042 downwards.
ACACTCCGTACCGTATACATCGACATTACCCTGTATGCGTCTGCAAGAACTTTTTCCACCCCGGAAACTTGGCATCGTCGAGTTTCATCATTGGCTCGCACACGCCAAACAAGGCTGGCGGAACTCCAGACTCTCTGCACAGTGCCCCAGCTTGGACAAAGCTCCTATCTGAGTCAAATTTGCGATCCAGAAGCATTTCCACCTCTCCCAGGGCCCTTAGACACGATGCTTTATTATCGATATCACCTTGGGTGTCGCAGTCTACAACAGCATCAACTAGGAATTGGCGCGCTGTAGAGTAATGGCCTGCATACAGTTCATTCCGACCTCGAAGATACAGAATGCGCAGAAAATGAGTGGATGAGGGAGTAGCCACCAGACCAAGAGTATCGAGGCCGCATTGCAGAAGGGATCGAGCGAGGTCGTAATCCCCCTCGACGGAGGCAACCGCTGCCTTGTATGACAGAACAATCACAGTGAGTTGGAAGTTGCCATTCACAGATTCGTGTGCTTGACTAAGAAGGTGCATTGTTGCATCGAATCTACACTGCAAAAATGCTGCTTCCGCAGCGGCGCAGAAGAACCTCCAGCGATCCCACATATTGGATGACGAGATGCAATTGAGTTGGAGGGACTCCAGGTGCATCTGAACTTCCTCTGGCGTGCTGTACCCATGCCGCATCCTTGCTTGCCAGTGAGAGATGCGGGATTGTAGACCGCGAAAATTGTCGTCCATCGAGTGCACGAACAGAGAATCAGCACTTTCTGACGACATACACATCCTAGAGCAGTCAAGCACGAAACTGATCCCCGCCTTCCGATCCGGGGCGGTATCTTGCCAGGAAGGGGAGTGAATGAAATCATCGAGAAGCTGTCGCACTCGTGAGAAGTATCCACGATTACTGTATGACAGTGCTGCGTTCTCAGTACAAGCCGACGCCATGCTATGGTTCCCTATGGAAATAAACAAAGTCCCCGAAGCCGAAAAAGTTACTCCGGCACTTGAATAATTTGAAAGTTCAAAATAAAGTTGTCCCAGTCGAAATAGACAGTGTGCTTTCGAGTTCTTTTCGACAGGTGATTCTTCGGGCAGCGAGGAAACTAGAGGACTGAGCGACGTAGGTCGTGGTTTGTGCCGCCTGAGACCACGAAGAAACCGATGGCAAGCAGAACTGGCGGTCCCAATGTTGGAGGGAGTATGTGTGATGTGCGACATAATCAGGTGTTCAATGTTGAAATGGTCGGAGACAAGCAAATCGGAATGTAAATCCTTTTTCTTAGTGATAACTTGCAGGGAGCTGTAATAAACACGACGAACATCGCCAAGAAGCTGATGGCCAGCGGCCTGAAACGCATCAAGAAGAAATAGTCGAATGGGAGCCAATATCGCCAGGAATGGACCAGTGGGATAGACCAAGGAGACCTTGCATAGTATGTCTACGATGGTTGATATTCGAGGGAGTGACGGGAATAAGCGCTCGAGGTGTTCTTGATTAACCCCTTGAGGGAGAAATGCGACAATCCAAAGGACGTGAACAGCATCGTCACCGAGTGCCTTCACAGATGGTGATTCTAAGGATAACCTGATCGTGAATCCGAGATTGTCCTTGCCGTTCCCTGTCTGCAATAACTCGCTCCGACGCAAATTCCACCTCTCCAATAACACCTTTGCCGACCATCTATTCTCCTTTGCAGTGTATGCTAAGATAGAAATTGAGAGTGGGTGGAAGTCCACCGTGGCTAGTAGTCCCTCAATTTCGTCGTCGTCGATTTCCCCATGGTATATCTTCCTGAAAGACTGCCGAGCCGGCTCTCTGGCGAGTGGAGGGACATCGAACTGGGTCCATGAGACCCTCCTGGCATTAGAACTTGTTCGAGAGGTCAACAGGACAGTGACACCGCAAGTGTTGGCAATGTAAGCAATAAACTCTGGTATCCGCGTGACCTCGCCCGGATCCCCTGCATCCTCAAAGGTCTCTGCATTATCGAGGACGAGGAGCACGGGAGACAATCCAAGATTGGTCCTAATTTGGCGCTCGCCTTCCGCACCCTCCATTGGGAGGCCCAGAACATTCGCTATACGGTCCACGAACGAGGTAAATGTGATTGTCTTCGGGTCTATACCCGTGTACGTCACAAAGAAACGACGGCGGTAATGCTGAATGACGTCTTCCTCGTTCATCAGCGCCATCGCCAACGTGCTCTTTCCGATCCCACCGGGACCGATAAGAGAGACATCTTCGTCGCGAAGCAGAGCGGCCTTAATGTCACGAAGCAACTCTTCACGGCCGAAAAAGATGGCCGGAGGTGGGGGAGGAGGATCGGGAATCAAACTAATGCGAGTTATGCAACGTTTGGCAAGCAAGCCGCCAACAATACAAAGCACGCTTACTTCTGGATATCAGGCTGCCGCAATAGTTCATACACTTCTTCCAGGCGAATGGCGGACACAATGTTTAATCGTGCCTGCCGGAGTCGTTAATAATCATTCCAAGGAAACACTGTAGTTGATCAACGCACACTAAACGATGTGAAGGTTCTGTCCGGCTCTGTCGTCCATCCACTAATCTCTTTTACATCGAGACCCGCACCGAAAAATCTCCGTGTGAGGCCCCGTTGTAGCGTATCTTCGACTCTCAATTGCAGACTGTCAATTGACCTGCTCAACGTGAGCCAATGTGGACAACAATCATACGGAAAGGTGGGACGAACGACTGGAGCGCAACTAGTGCACTGCGAAGGGCTTCGCTCATTCGGTCCATTGAGACTCCCTTAGTAGTGAGCGCCAACGTAGAGCAAATATCTTCACAGCTACGAAGGAGGGCTTTCAAATCTTCCTTGTTCTTCAAGCTTGCCTGTGACGAAATTAGTTTGCTGATATTTCAAAAAATACTGAAGCTAACCTGTAAGAGCACAAGGATGCTCGAAATCCCTGTCAGAATGTGCTTTGCCATGCTGATCGGTATTAAATTGCTGACGCTGTTAATGATCTGTATAGTGACGTCCAATCCCTTGGACACAGCTTCCCTTCGCTTAGCAGACACGACTGATTCTTGTCCATCACTGGACGATTCCGCACGGCCCCCGCCTTTGTCTGAGGTTGTCTGGTATGACAGCTTGAGGATCGCCTACGTCAACCCCCAACGACTGGACTCGCCTTCTTGAGAGAAGTGACGAAGTTCTTCATAGTAGACACTGTAAAGGCTCACGCCTGGTACAAATCGAACGAGACGAGGGGAAGTAGGATGAGCGCTAGATTAGCTAGGGCAAAGGGGTCGGAGAATTAAAACGACAATGAGGCCTCAACGCGTAGCCCTAACTGAACGAGAATACTTCCATATGTAGCACGCCCAATCATGACCGAAGGTGGCCTCCCACTAGCTGAGAAGAATATGGGTTTAGATAGTGCTCCACAATCAAGGTGGGAAATCAGGCTGATACTTTTAGCCGGTTAGCGCAAAGCACTGGAGTGGAATATCACGATTCTCACTTATTGCGTGACAATATGGCCGAGATCATAAACCCACCCTCCCTTCGCACTGCGCACTGAGACCACCGTCCTGTCGTTATGATAATGCCCTCGCCGGTGACCTTCAACATCGTTCCATACGTCGAACAAAGTGCAATAGGTGCTCATGTGCATTTACGGATCCCGCGTTGTGCCAACGACACGAAGGGATTGAGGACAACATGCGAGCAGATGGTACACAAGAAACGTTGATGATCTGGACTCGGAGTGTCATATCCACCACAATAGAATGCCGCGCGGGCCTGAGCATGTATCGCAATTTGCATTTAGATGACTTTGGGATTTGTGAAGTGCGTCATGGAGTGTGGATCGAAGGCAATCGGATATGGCCTGCTTGTTCTAAAATAAGTAAATATGGTACTTGGACTGCAAAGACTCACTGGGGTGTCAGCGGACGAGGACTACTAGTAGTGCTGCGGCCCTCCAGTGTGCTTGTACATTGGAAGAACGGCGAGTTGGAATAAACTTCATTGAGAATGAGTCACAAGCCCGGAACGAAGCAAGGATGAACTCAGACCGGGGGAAACTGACATTGGCTGGATTCGCGCAGGAAACTGAAGACAGAGCATTGTGTAGCATGATAGATGCGTTCAGTTATTGGTAACGCGAAGCATGATGCGTACTGGGACTCGAACGGAATGGGGGTCGGACTTAGGTGCAGTGAGGCACGAGCGGAGCCAAAGTACAAGGTCTTTGGACAAGCGACGTAAGCGAGAGGCGCCGACGCTTCTTGCGCGTCCACCTCCGCCGCAACAGAACATTGTAGCATGATGAACACAGTCAACCATTGGCAGCGTTCGGAAGTGTGGAGAGGAAGTTTGGTGGCGTCGCATCATCAACACACCACGTACCACATGATCTTTGTGATGAGGAGGACGACCATGAGTTAACAATCACGGCGGCATGCAATCCCGCGCAACACTTGCTGACTGACTTCGGAAACGGCGACGACACGACAACATGGCAACGGTGAGTTGGCGACCGGGCTTAGAATGTCCCTCCACACGACTTATCATTCACTTATTCCCTGCGAACGTTGACTCATCCCTCAGTTCGTCGTTCACGCCAACAGCATCTGACGTATTTTTGTAGCCGAGGCAGCTGTTCAACTCATCACACAATACCTTTGTGTCAATATCGAGGATACAACCGCTACGTTACGTGAAGACGTGTAGTAGTGTTGGCGTCGCAGACCGGATCGTGATGGAACAAGTGCAAGGCACCGATAGGAACTCGAAGACGGAGGAATGGCTGAGAACGATGTGATTGCTACTAGTAAGGAATATGATACGCAAGTGCCAGGGCGAGGGAGAAGCGAGAGCCGCGTGAGGTAGGCACAGCAAGAAATGGAGCCCAATACAAGTGAAGTTGTGGACAAGATTCAAGTGAAGGATATATCTGAGGCGTCGGACTCGGAGGCAAATGGCATGGATGACACGACTAAATAGGCTACGAGACAGCAGGCTCTCTAGGACGACAGGCGTTCATACCATTGTCGGTATCAAATACGGTTCACAAGGTTCCAAAAAACAAAACCAGGGTAGTGAGCACCTTTCCTCTACATCTTTTTGGACGCTGAGGGTTTTTCCAGCTATAGCGAGCAGGACTCCGATGATCATCGCCTGTCACGATCAAACTCTTTGACTTTTTTTTTTCCTACTGGCAACGATGACGAAACGTTACTGACGAACCAGAACCCAGTATTGCTGATGACACGATCGGTGACAGTCTGAAGTACCGGCAGTCTGCAATCAATACTCGTGACTTACTTTGCACTGGTATGTACATGCATCCTGTAGGATCATTAACGCTTCCTCTACTACAGTTGATGACATCATTTGGTGAGCTAATTTTGATACACTTTATAGAGGGAAATGAGTTGGCTAACAGACGGGCAGCCATATCGACGACTCTAACCGCAGTGAAACTGATATCAACGTGTTGTATCGTGCTCGCCAGCCAACCGAATTCATCGTAATGGGAGAACATTCTCGACGAGTCGCATAGGAGGGCGGGAAGGATGGATCTCAAATCTTTGCAACGCCTCTTTGATCCGCGCAGGCCAGTCCCATATTTCATCGATCACCGGTGATCCGTGTCAAGACTGACAGCTACCTTCAACCATCACAGGTTCACCGTATTCATCTAAGCCAATTCCTCAGCCGCCATCGATGCCATCTGAATACTTTCCTTATCCTGCATCTCCCTCTGGGTTCTGCCGCTTCGCCCTCCGTGCGACTTGCGAATACAATCCAAGATTAGGCAGTACCATGCTCGGATAGTGTCGATAAGCCCATCCTAGAATCGATCCCGTCCCCACACTTCTTTCGAATGCGTGATCGTGTAGTTCCCGTGTAATTGTGATGAATCGAGGGGAGAGTGTGAATACAGGCTCGTTTACCAACTGCTACCCATCGTCAGATAGAATTTCACCCCAGTTGTATGATATAGTGATGGCGTCTATAAGCTGTGGTGACATGTAAATAGGTGTCAATCGAAATAAATGTAACATTGTTAGATGAGACCGTCGCGTGGTTCATTCATCATTACGCAAGGAATTGCATGATATGGCCTGGGCAATGCTCGACTGGGGTGGGCATGCTGCCTGGTGTCATCGCCTTATTTCTTTGTATGGAACACATCAAGCTCAACCTCGGAACTCGGTCGAGTGAGGGGTGTTTGCAAAGCAACTTGACGACCTCCGTGTGACAGCTTAGATGCAGGCACTGTCGGCGAGGACGACGACAATATGGTTAACTTCGAGAATGCATAGTCCACAAGTACATGTTACATGATAAGACTTGTACAACATTGTCAGGGTGATGTCCCATACATATTGCATGGTTCGTTGTGAGTCGTAGGTGCCATCTCTAAATCAGTGTATCAACAGTCTGCATCATATACATCGACATTACCCTGTATGCGCCCGCAGAAACCTTTTCCACCCCGGAAACTTGTCGTTGTCGAGTCTCATTATAGGCTCGCACACACCAGACAACGCCGGTGGAACACCAGATTCTCTGCATAGCGCCACCGCTTGGGCGAAACTCCTATCCGAATCTGACTTACGACCCAAAAGCATTTCTACCTCCCCCAGAGCTATTACACAGAACGTTTTCATTTCGATATTACCTTGAGCGTCGCAATTCACGATGGCATCAGCCAGAATTTGGTGCGCTGTCGAGTAATAGGCTGCATACAGCTCATTTCGGCCTTGAAGATATAGAATGCGCAGAAACTCAGTGGATGAGGGAGTAGCCACCAGGCCAAGGGTATCGAGACCGCGCTGCAGAAGAGATCGAGCAAGGTCGTAATTCCCCTGGACGGAAGCAACCGCTGCCATGCATGACAGGATTTCCACAGTGAGCCCGAAGTTGCCATTCACAGATTCGTGTGCTTGACTAAGAAGTCGCATCGCTGCATCGAATCTGCACTGCAAAAATGCTGCATCTGCAATGGCGGAGAGGAACCCCCAGCGAGCCCACACATCGGATGACGACATGCAATCAAATCGGAGGGGCTCGAGGTGTATCTGGACTTCCTCCGGCGTGCTGCACCCATGCCACATCCTTGCTTGCCAGTGGGATAGATGGGAGTCCATACCCCAAAAATTGACATCCATCGAGTGCACGAACAGGGAATCGGCACTCTCGGACGACATATGCATCCTCAGCCAGTCAAGCGTGAAACTGATCTCCGCCTTCTCATTCGGGGCAGTATATTGCCAAGAGGGGGAGCAAATGAAATCATCCAGAAGCTGTCGCGCTCGTGAGAAATATCCGCGATTACTGTATGAAAGCGCTGCACTAGTGGTACAAGCCGACGTCATGCTGTGGTCGCCTATGGAAATATACAAGACCCTCGAAGCTAGGTAAGCTACTCCGGCACTTGAATAGTTTGAGAGTTCGGAATAAAGTCGTGCGAGTTGAAATAGGCAATCTGCTTTTGAGCTTTTTTCGATGGATGATTCTTCGGGCAGCGAAGAAACTAGAGGACTAAGCGACGTAGGTCGTGGTTTGTGCCATTCGAGACCACAAAGAAACCAATAGCAAGCAAAACTGGCGGTTCCGATGTCGGAGGGAGTGTGCGTGATGTCGAACACAATCAAATGTTCCATATTGAGATGGTCGGAGACCAGCAAATCGGAGCGTGAATCTTTTTCCTCAGTGATAGCGTCCAGGGAGCTGTAGTAAACATGACGGACATCGTCGAGAAGCTGTTGGCCAGCGGTCTGGAACACATCAAGGAGAAATAAGCGGATTGGAGCCAGTATCATCAAGAATGACCCAGCAGGATAGACCAGGGAGACCTTGCACAGCGTGCCTACGATGGTCGATATTCGGGGGAGTGATGGAAATAGGCGGCTGAGGTGGTCTTGATTAACCCCTTGCGGGAGAAACGCGACAATCCAGAGGACGCGTACAGCGTCGTCACCGAGTGCCTTCACAGATGGCGATTCCAGGGATAACCTGATTGTGAATCCGAGGTTGTCCTTGCCATTCCCTGTCTGCAG